>JBBBDQ010000193.1:1795000-1970000 GCA_037127315.1 Ascarosepion bandense | reverse complement strand
AATTACAAATAATAAAGAGAATAAATCTCTGTTGTGCCATGATCAGGTTAATCTTGAAGGGACTTGGCATAAAAAAGGCAAAGCTACATGCTATACAGTAGGTAGCTAAATCGCAACAAAAAACAGTATAGTATAAATAAATAAAAAGTTCCCAAACTTAATAAAAATGAACTTTTTCCATTAAAAGATTTATATTATTATTAAGAGGAAAGATCGAAGTAATTTTTAATTATTATTAAAAAAAAATTTTAATCTCTTCTAAGAGGTTCGAATTTTTGGCAGAAAATCTTGTTTGGATTTGAGTTAGCGGGTAACCAAAACATTACGACTGTTTACAATGGAAAACGTAATGATGACATCACCCACATTTTTTCTGGTGACAAACACATTAATTTGAAAATTCTCGCAAAAATCAAATAATTGTCGGATTTTAATGAAACTTTCAGTACACATTTACAAACAAATGAAATTATTTTTTAAATGATTATTTTAAAAAAATCTTTGTAAAAATACTTTTTTACCTCTGTTACACGCCCTCCACGTAAATCCATGAAATATTAATAAATTTTAATTTGTTGCGGTCTTTAATTTTATTAGTTAAACACAGGACTCATTGGGGTATGTAAATCATCAATTTTTTTTTAAATTTTGTCTCTGTATCCGAAAATCTTCTCCGGAGAGTAAAATAACAAATGCAATAACACTCTGATTTTATTTAATATGATAATCTTTTATTTGCTGGAACAAATAATAAAAATTAAGGACGTTATAGTCTGAAGAAAAACAAATTTCTATTACTAATGAAATTTTAAAAGAATTGTTTTCATTTTTTTATAATAATAATTTATAAAATTTCAAAAATATTTTTAAAATCTTCAAAGAACTGTGGCGGTTAGATATTTTTTGTTAAGAATTGATGCTTATATTGCCTATCGAAAATTGAAAAGTTCAATAAAAATCGTTTTGCTTCCATATTTTCAAAATAATTTTAATTTTTTTTTTTTTGTGAATTTGAAGTTTTTTTTTGTATGATAATTTCTATGTGCACATTAAAAGGTCAAAGTTTCCTTCTTTACCCGAAAAAAATATGTACAATTTTGTCACTTGTGAATGCCATACACTTTCATCTTATCCCTAATCATAATCTGTCAACACGTTTTGATATACGGCGGACAGGTCAAAAAGATCCAATCTGTGATTAAGAAATAGTTTTATTCTAAATTTCATGCTGTAAATAAGTAATATTTGTGTAAGCCAGATTAATTTAACATCAAATTTGCTAATTTTAAAAAGTTGTGTCATATATATATATTTTAGTTTTTGCAAAATCTTTAAAGCCGAGAATTAACTTTTGTTTACAAATGTGTCGATCGCTCAGAAATGGCAGCAAAATTCAAAAACTAAAAAAAATCTCAAACTTTTATATTCCAATCAATATAATTTCTGTTTGAAATAAACCAGAGTATTTTGCTTACTGGAAATAGTAAATTTAATCATTTAGCTTTCAATTAAAACTAAAATAAAAGTATCAAGAAAACATTTTCATTTTTAAAAATCCAGTTTGAAAGTTACAGATCAAAAATGACTGGAGGTACTTACTATACAGTCTATAGGTCGTGTTATTTTCAGTCAGTTAAGTGCCATATGTGATACACGCCTGGGCGATCATGTCTCGAAAGAGGGCCGAATAATAACACGGTAAAATACATGGTAATCTTTCGCCTCAGCAAATTTTTACTACAGACGAACATACACTTAGAAATGGGGAAAGTTGATTGGTTTGGGAGAAAAGTTTCGATAAAATTATTATCACAGATTACAGTGAATAACACACGACACTGCGTCTGATTTCTTTTCTTATTTGTTCATTAAAAAGATTAATTTTAAATAAAATATATATTTCTTATTTATCACCAAGATTTTAAAATAGGTATATTCAAAAACTCGCTGAAAAAACTGTATAGTCTGAAAGAAAACGCCTCAAACTAAATAAAAACAAAGTTTTTTCGGCAAAATGTTTTTGCTATCATGAAGAGGATAGATCAAAGTATGTTTTAATTATTTTAAAAATGTTTTTAATTGTTTCTAACAGGTTCATTTAGTGGTAGAAAATCTTTTTTTCTCTCTCTCTCTTGTCAGTGCAAGGCATAAATTGACGCAAGAGTATATTACATCAAAACGTAATATTACGCAACAGCTTTTTTATGATTGTAAAAGACACATTAATTTGGAAATCAAATAATAGTTGGATTTTGATAAAAATTTCAAGAGTTATTCATAATTGGCTGAAATCAGTTTCGAAATAATTATTTTTGAAAAATATTGGTAAAAATATTTTTTTACATATGTTACCCAACACCAATTAATTTCCAGAAATGTCGAAAAATGCGACTAGGAGTCATTGGGGAATGCTAATCAAATGTCTTTTTTTCTTCAAAACCTGCTCATTTTTAGAAAATCTGCTCCGAATTGCGAAAACAAAAATGCAATAAAACTATGCCATCTTTTATTAGGATAAACTTTTAATTGCTTTTATAAACATAAATTAAAATGATATCATAGTCTGAATAGAAAAAAAAAATTCTGGAATAAAGAATTGTTTTAATTTTCATTATTTTTTATTAAGTAATTTCTAAAAAGTTTCAAAAATCTTTTAAAATTTCCTCCTCATAGGTCCCCAGATTTTTTTTTAAATTAATGTGTGGCGAATATATTTACTAATCGAAAAATCTAAAAGCTTACTATAAATAAATTCATCTTCCATGTTTTGACCAGCAACAGTAAATCATCCATTATAGCCTCTGATAAGGTAATGATAGCTGTGATAACAAGGCTACCGTAACTGAGAAACGCTTTTTTGAAACATTTCAGGCAGTAAGCAAGCAATTCTTGTTTCAAGGAAACTTCGGGTAAGTTTAAATTTGGTAATTTGAATAAAATAATGTGTCAGCGAGATGTATTTTATTTTTGTAAGATTTTTTAAAACCGAGAATTGGCTTCTGTTTACAATCGATGAAAAATGGCGTAAAATTTGAAATATAAAAAAAAAATTTTTTAAACCTAAAATTTTTTGATTCCGATCAATATAATTGCGGTTTAAAATACACCAGGGTATTTTGCTTACTGTAATTAGTAAATTTAATCTCTTGGCCTCCAATTAAAGCTAAAATTATTGCTTCAAGAAAACTTTTTTTATTTTGAAAAATTCAATTTAAATTGAGGTATCGAAAATTTGAGTGGAGGTACCTAGTTTAAAATGATGAAAACATTACCTTCAACGAAAAGTTACAAAATTCAAGGAACATTATACATAACCATTGGTTATGTATGTCGTTCTGTATGAGAAAGTGTGTGTGAACAAGTGAGAACGAAAAAAAGTTTTTAATCAACGTAACTTTTCTCGTGAAATGTGGCATGCAATTTAAAAAGCCAAACGAAACACAATTTGCCCAGAACTAGGCAATGAAATGGATTACATTTGTAATAATAATGGATTACATTTGTTACTTTCACTTTCCAAAGTGAAAGTAGACGTTTTCCGGGATTATATAAATGGCTGGTATCATCGCTCACAGCATTACTTTAGTGTTGATGTAGAGAATTAAGTGGAGAAATAAAGCTTATACTTTCAAAGAATTGTTTTTAATTTTGTGTTGTGGGGGGGAGGGAAAAGTTTTCGCGTGACGTATGTCGTCCTTTAGAACATCATTGTACTAAAGTTTTCATCGACACGACGAAACAGGCACATGAAGGAAAGAGGACGCAGATAATTTTAAATTTATTTATTATTTGTTTATTTTTTCTTTATTTTTTCATTCCTTCTTTATTATTTTTGTTTAATACATGTTTGTTTATTTATCTATTTTTATTCTTATTTATTTTTTATTCTTATTGTTATTTTTTATTTTTATTTATTTTTTTCTTAATACTTATTTTGGGTATATAGTCTAGCCGACTTCTTTTCGTTTCTTTTTCTTTTTGTTCACGTTTCCACAACCTTTTTTAAAATTAAATATCCCACATTGTGATATTGTAAAATCTCCCAAGAAAGGTTTTTTTTATTATTCTTCGTTAATCTGCACATAAATTTATTATGTGTGATCTAGCGATTAAAGCACTTTCTATATATTTTTGTAAATTGCTTTCTCTTCTCTTTGTAGTAATATTTTTAAATCAAAATTAAGATCAAACAATACGATGAGAAACTAATGAATTTAGTGTGTTTTGTTTGTGCGTTGTTTTATAAAAGATCCCTTTTGTGTTCAGATGATTTTTTATTTAAATTTTTTAGGTTTCTTCTCTGAATTCCTTGTGGCAATTATTACAGATAATAAAGTAAATTACTTACTTCAAGTTTTAGCTTATTATTTTTTTGTATTAATTAAGTTTTTTATGGTTTTAAAAGTATTTTTGTTTAATCATTTCCCCCCAACAAAGGCAATAAGGCCACTAAGATGCAAGGAGTTACTGAGTATGGGAGAATATGAGAAAAATATTAAGCGAACAGGAATTAAGAAGACTAAAAGTAGCGATTGACATTGCATGCGCATTTTAAGATAAAAGTTAAGTGGAAAGCAAGAAACCGGAAGTGACTTTCACAAGCGAGAAGTGTGGGATAAGAAACGATTAGAATAAATCTTACGGTTAAATTTAGCCATATCAACCGCAAAAGGATGAGACCTTGTCGCCAATCTAGTACTGCACTGAAATTCATAATCTCTAAGTACTACAGATATAAATCAATTGCGGCAATTACCATGAAAGTATTTATATAAAAGGCGCAGAAAAACTACGTTACGGTGGGAAAGTGACTGAATCCGAGATGTCAGGTGAGGACCAATAACATGCAGATTCTTCTTCGCTTTTTATCAAGAATCGTTTAATATATCTAAACTTATTTATAAATGGAATTTTGTGTGTGTGTGTGTGTGTGTGTGTGTGTGTGTCTGTATGTGTGTGTTCGTTACCTATAGACTCCGAAACGGCTGAACCGACTATCTTGAAAATTTACACAGTTGTACTAGAAGCGTCTGCAAGTGTTCTTAGCTAGGTTTTGTGTCGAGGTACCCCCGATAAATATCGAAAATCGATAATCGAAAAAATCAGGTTATAGAAGGAGTGGTCCGATTTTAATCAAGTTTGATACACTCATATATAAAGACATAAGAAACTATATTCAGAACTTTCAAGGGTGCAGTTCTTACAATAGCGCAGAAAATCGATAATATATATATATATATAAGCAAGATGTTTATGTGTGTGTGTCTGTTTATCTGCCTGTATGTCTGTATTTTTCAGCCCTTTTATTTTAGGTTTTGCTTTGGGTTTGGCTCTAAGCAGGTATAATTGTAGTTCTTAGTCTCAAACATGATACCATTTACCCAGAGGACTTATTTAGCATTCAAAATTCAGTTTACGACGAAAAAACTCGATATCGATACCAGGAAATCAAAATTTGACTTACATCCATTCATTTTTCTTTCAGTCTACGGTTTTGCTTTAACTGGAAACAACTATTGCTTTTTAGTCTTTCGTGCCAACGTCCAAATAGTCTGAGCTCCAGGACCATGGATTAGTTTTAGAGCTTTTATTACACCCGAGCAATGCCAGGCTATACTGCTAGTCAAAGAATAATCAGATAAGTTGTGACAGCAATATTTGATGCATTGACGGATGGTAGTCTTATAAATATATAAGATAGATTCTGGCGAGAAATATTGTTTAGCACGATACAGTAAACCCACTGTCATGGCAGAAACAAATGTTGCCTAGCGAACAAACTAGTTTTAACAAATTTTATATTGGTTTTATATTTGACTTTTCCACTTACTTTTTGGGTGTGTCTCGTATCGTTCAATATTTTCTGACTTACGGAGCTTCCAAAATAATGGCCTTATACACTAGTCGTACGGTAATTAAAAAAAATGTCTGGGGACAATTGATGTAAGAAAACCGTACAACCTAACGTCTTCAGAACTCATCAGATGAGATTTGACGAGATTTGAACTCGTACAGAATGTAAAACAACCGGAACATTGCGATAAAAAGCAAGAAAAAAAATAGATGAAAGCGAAACCTGTCAAAACTTCATAATAAATCAACCGACAACCGGTAATACATTTGCGGTCAACGACAGTATAGAAGAAGCGCATCATTAGGCGACAAATCTTTACCAACCTCGGCGTCTGCCCTTCTGAGGTGGACGCGTCCGGTCTGCTCAATAAATTATCCGAAACACAGACTGCTAAGTAATCTCTGCAATTTCTCAAGTTCAGGGCCAGCCTGTTATCAACGCACCCGTTAGAAATGATTCCACGAAGTGATTGAAATTGGCGCACATGTCAACATCGCCGCTTATCCGAACGGACTAGGACCCGTACTCTCATCCTCGACCTCACAAGGTTTTAGAACGTCTTTACTTCCCACCGATCTTTTATACCACTTACTTTTTTTTCCGATTCTTTATGTCTTAACGTTTTTTTGTTTGTTTTTTTTTATGCTTCACTTTCTTTTTTTTTCTGTTTTTAGTCTTTTATTTAATTTTACATCTTTTTTTTTTCTATTTTTACTTTTTGCTTCCGTTTCTTTTTCTTTTCCATTAATTTATTTCTTTTTTAACTTTCTTTATTTTAGTTGATATTTTCTTCGCTTTTCTTTTTCTTTCTTGTTTCTTTTTCTTAATGTATTTTTTTTTTTTTTGGCTTTTTGCACTTGTTATTCGTCGTTTTTTCTAGGCATATTTTTTGCTTTTTCGATGCCTTGTTCTTATTCTTTCTTCTTCCTAACAATCTACGCACGTTTTCAACTTCATCAAATTTTGACCACTTTAGTATAAATAATTTATTAGTTATTTTCTAAATTGTGAAATTTGGAAAATAACTAATAAATCTTCTTTTTTCTATTATTATTTTTTTTTTTTTTACCCAAAGTATATCTTATATATTATTAAAATCCATTCTATATATAAAACATTATATGGTTGGAAATACGGTACGTTTTTTACACAATTGCTATAACTTAATAAATTATTACTTTATCAATTAAAGTTTTCATTACACATCATTCATTGATACCCTAAAAATTAATTTACTGCTATCTATCTATCTATCTATATATATGTTATATATATATATATATATATATATATATATATATATATATATATAACATACTTTGTTCATTGCCTACCTATCTCACTTTGGTCATTATTTATCTATCTAAATTTTTTAATATATCTATTTATCTAGCTGTCTTAGCCTGTTCAAATCTATCTATCTATCTATCTATCTATCTATCTATCTATATATATATATATATATATATATATATATATATATATATATATACATCTTTGTTCATTCTCTCTCTCTCTCTCTTTCTCTCAATAAATCACTATCAATACACGCAAACTAAACCAGCTAATCAGAAAACGTTCAAATCTGTCTGCGTCTCCTTTGCAAACATAGGAGGTATTCGCACTAACATTTACAGCGTAGAATCATTCCTTCACACAAACTCACCTGACATCTTAGCTCTCTGTGCAACTAGCCTCACCCTTCTATCCCCTCTTCTGAGTTTTACGTTCCTGGCTACTTTCCCCTCTTTAGGAAGGACTACAATGTCCACATACATGGGCTTGGTGTTTATGTCAGTGAACACCTCCCTCTAGCTAGGGTGATCTCTCTTGAATCCCTAGATGATTCTTTCATGTGCTTCCATCTCTCACTTCTAAGCTCGGTTAGCTATCTTTTCTTTCTCTATCGCTCCAACTCATCTTCTGACTTGATAACATCTCTAATAATATCGGAAAAAGCCATTTCTTCACATCCACCTGCCCATATATATGTGTTTGGTGACTTTAATGCCCACCACGCCAAGTAGCTGGTAAACTGTCACCGATATTGCTGGTGTCCACACCATGAATTTTTCAATCACCCAGTCTCTTATGCAAGTGGTGGATTTCCCCACGCGTTTCTCCAATAACCCTAATAGAAGGGACTCACTGCTAGACCTCTGCTTCACTTCCATCCCAGACTCTTGCAATGTTAAGCAGCTCTGCCCTCTCTAAAACTCTGACCATGCGGTAGTTCCCGTTTACATCACCTTCCGCTCCCACTCCACCCAAAACACTCAGACCAGCAGAATATTCTACTGCTACCAAAGAGCAGACTGGGACTCGTTCCGCGATTTCCTGTGTGACGTCCCTTGGAACAATGTTTTTAGTCTTTCCATTGAAGACTGTACATCCGAGGTCTTTTCTTGGGCTAAAGCTGGCATCGATGCATTCATCCCAGCCAGGAAGTTTCAGCTTAAATCCAATTCGTCCCCCTGGTTCCCGCCCGCTTGCTCGGCCGCCATTGTCCACTGGAATCATTTCTTCCGGCCTTACAGAAGCCATGCGTCGGACCATAACAGGCGCCTTTCGCCTCAGCTCGTAATAAGTGCAAAAAGATACTTAATGAAGCTAAGATGTTGTTTTCTGCCAGAATGCAACGCATAGCATCCCGTAAGTTCGGTACCAAAGATTACTGGCGACTCTGTAAAAGTGTGCCTAACAATAGTAAAACTTCAATACTCCCTCTAATCAATGAATTTGAGGTCCTCACCTCTTTAGCGGACAAGGCTGAATGCTTTGCTTCCAGATTCTCCACCAATTCGAGAATTGATTCATCTGGTGTATCTACACCCGACTACCCACATAGAACTGAGGCCCAACTGAATGACGCCCACATTACCCGCTCGCTGGTCTCTAACATAATCTCAAAGCTTGACCCTCATAAAATAAGCGGAGGGGACGGAATCCCAATCATAGTCTTGAAGAAATGTGCCCCTGATCTCTCCTCTGTTCTATATAAGCTCTACAACTACTGCCTATCTTCTTCCTGCTTTCTTGCCTATTGGAAGTTTTCCTCTGTAGTTCCTATATTTAAGAATACTGGAGAACCATTGGACCCCGCTAATTGCCGCTCTATCAGCTTCCTACCGATCTTTGGCAAAGTGTTCGAAGCCATTATCAACACCGAGGTGGTTCAGTATCTTACAGCCCACAGACACTTCTCGGACAAACAGTATGGTTTCCGCTTCACCAGGTCTGCTGCTGATATGCTAACGACCATCACTGAGTATATATACCAGGCTCTCGATAAGAATGGCGAAGCTTGAATCATTGCCCTGGATATTTCCAAAGCGTTTGACAGGGTCTGGCATGCCGGTCCTTCTACGCAAGCTGCGGAGCAATGGTATAACTGGACAATTGTTTGACCTAATTCAGTCATTCCTCTCTAATCGCACAATGAAGTTAGTATTAAACGGACATGCCTCCCAAAACTACCATAGGAACGCTGGTGTCCCTCAAGGCTCTATTCTAGGTCCTACGCATTTTCTGATCTACATTAACGATCTCCCCGATGTTATAAGATCTCAAGTAGGCATGTACGCCGACGGCACCACCGTTTACTCTCACCTCGATCACAAATCTGCTGAGGTTGACAAAGCGAACCACGTTGCGGAGCTTGAGAAGGACCTCCAATCCGTGGTGGACTGGGGTAAGAAATCGCTCGTAAATTTTAATGCTTCCAAAACGAAGCTACTATCTATTAAACACCATAGACAATCGCCCCCCCCATTAGCATGGAACAGACTAGCCTCCCTGAGAGTAAATCACCACGCCTCCTTGATCTCACACTCTCAGTGAACCTCAAGTGGAACGACTATATCGAATCCATTGCTAAATCCGCTGTTAAGAAGGTCGGTTCACTGTGCAGGGCCAGGAAGTTTTTCCCGTCTGGGTCCATCCTACACATATATAAATCTACCATCCACACGTGTATTGAACACTGCTGCCACATCTGGTCGGGTGCCCCTGCTATTTACCCCGGAGTTCTTGACAAAATCCAGCGGAGAATCTGTAATGTGATTGATACTGACTTGGCAACTCAGCTGCAGTCGCTCTCTCACCGGCGTGAGGTGGCTTTGCTGTGCACTTCCCACATGTGGAATTCCCTTCCATGTACTTGCTTCCCTGACAGCTACGATCTCCAGGAATTGAAATGTAATGCTTACGCCATATCACGTTAAATACACCGGTTCTCGTTCGATCACCGAAGTTAAGCAACGTTGAGCCTGGTCAGTACTTAGATGGGTGACCACTTGGGAATACCAGGCGCTGTAAGCGTTCAGTGACGGATGTGCGTTGTGGTGCAGTGGATATTGGCTTTGAAAGAGAAATCGGTGAGCCGAGTTCAGATTCCAGTTGAGTACCCTGCATTCACATCAGCACTGGTACCCTTAGGAAAGGTATTAATCCGTCCCCTCCCTTCAGTTATGGGTTAAATAACAGTATGGGACCTGGAGGCAACCCATCTAGTGTTGGTGTCACAATAAAAACACCCTTGGTAGCCCTGGCGAAGCATCAAGTATTGAGCTATTTGACAAGATTATGAATTTCGCTGGAAACTGCGCCAGGGTTCCAGATGCAGAGGGGATACCGGAGGGGTGTAGTGAGTTCTATCTCGGCCAGTGGCCACAGGACGACGACGAAATGTAAGATCAATAATCTCCTATCACACGAACTCACATTCATTCTCACAAGCTCTTTTTTCATCTACTCCACCTCTATCCTCGGTATATCCATCCGTCTAATACCCTCCTCCTGACATTTATTATAACTAACCCTTCTTTCTCATCACTTTCTCCTATCTAACCCCCTGCGCAACAGTGGCAGTAGAATGCCTTGCTTGGGTTGAGATGATTAAAAAAAAATCACATCTATGTTCCTTTCTCAATGTCTGTCGCTGTTGTTCCTTTATTACATGGAAAAATTCCTTGAATTCTTTGCATTCACTTACGCGCAAATACACTTGAGAAAGGTGATAATTTGTCTCTTCCCTCCAGTTATGGGTTAAATAACAGAACAGATTGGGTTTTATAATCTTGGCTGGCAACCAGTCTACCGCAGAAATTAATAGCAAACTAATGAGGGGTAATCTTCTGCCCAGTCAGTATGTCTCTTTCGAGACATGATCGCCCAATTGTGTATCACGTATGGCACTTAACTGACTGACATTGTAGTGAGTGGAATATACGTTCTTGATGTAAATAAGTTATGACCATGAGACTTTAGTGAGCCACCACCTGTTTTTGATGGCAGAAGGGGTGGTCGCATACAACAGTTTCCAATATATATATATATATATATAGTCCTCCGCAAACAGATCTGTTTCACTGTATCACAGCTCATCAGTAGTTAGACTCTGATTGCTTTTAACCCAGGATTGAAACCCGACCGAATTGGCGTCAATCGGCGATTCTACCTCTACGCGGTATATATATATATATCAGCATGCAGTGTGGGTATAGAAGAATCCAAAAAAGTATCCTGTACATACAATGGTAGAATAACTCACTAAGAGAGCTCTAAACATATATGCATATAAATACATATAGAGCAAATATAAGAAAAATTAAAACAGATACGTTATTTCATGGTGAATCGGAAGTATAAGCCTATTGCAGGCGAACCATCGTCAGCTTCCGTCTTTATTTAACAAAGGATTTTACACGAATATATACGGTAAATTTTCACCATTTGTTATTTATAATTTTGTGCATGCGCGTGTTTTCTTTTTATTTTATTTTATCGACCGCGCAGTGTAGTAGGGTCAGTCTGTGAGAACAAGGGGCCTTATGACGCAATTCATTCCGCCAGAAATTTGGAAACGACACACTGTACTGCTTTGGAATTCGCGCCGGAATCTCCAATACGAATATTTCGGAATGTTTGGGTGTCAATTTAAAGACAGTGCGGAGGATTCAGAAAGACTTGAATGGTGATTATGAAAGTACAGAAAACTCATTCTAATCGTTCTGATAAGAACCCCCGAATTTGTTGTTAAAAGCTTCAAACTCAACAAAAAGACATACATGAAGTGCCTTGAGGAGGTAGTGACCCTATGTTTGGCAACAGGACTCTGCACCATGCCACACAAGCAATAGAACCCAGCCATGGATGTCAGACAATTTGGCGACCACATCGCCACCTAATTCCCCAGACTGCAACCCTCTTGGTTACGTATAGTTCACAATTTAGAAAGATAGACAAAAAATATCTATGTAATATATGTGTATAAGTTTTTCTGCATAAATACGTTTGTTTCTGTGAATTTGTTTGCGATTTTTTTACAAAAAGGCACAATCAGAGAAATTTGATATGATAAAAAATGCAAAAGAAATTATCTATTCTATAAAAGAAACGAAGCAAGCAAGAAAAATTGATTGGTTGTTTTTGTTTTGAACCCCAAGTTGTTATTTAATGCCGAAATTTCACTTATTTTCTACGCAATTTTTCTTTTGGTATAATAATGGTTTTAGTGATACAATTTTACTAATTCACACATATATGGATGGAGAAAAGGTCGATTAATACCTTTATCAAGGGTATTTGCGCGTAAGTAAATATAACGAAACCAGCTGGAATGGAACTCCGATTAACAATTTCGAGCCATTATTCATTACACCACCCGCACATCCAAGTTAACAGGACCTGGTATTCTCAAGCAGTCACTTATCTAAGTACTGACCAGGCTCGACGTTGCTTAACTTTGGTGGTTGTTCGGGAACCGGTGTTTCAAGTTAAAGTGGTCGTAAGACAAAGAAAGAAAGAAAGAAAGAAAGAAAGAAAGAAAGACGTGAGAATTAAAAACTAGTCGAATAAGAAAAGACAAGATCAAAGAGAGAAAAAATACAATAATCTTATAATAAATCTATTAGAAATCTTGTTCGCCGACATGTGTCGTTCCTTCATTAATATCTTCTAGTCAAATGTAAAAACCTGTATTTATACACACAGAAAAATATCATTAATGGTATGCGCGCAATCTTAAATTGAAGAACATTCGAAAGTTAAGGAAAGGAAAGGAAAGGAAAGTTAAGGAAAGGAAAGGAAAGGAAAGGAAAGGAAAGTTAAGGAAAGGAAAGGAAAGGAAAGGAAAGTTAAGGAAAGGAAAGGAAAGGAAAGGAAAGAAAAGGAAAGGAAAGAAAAGGAAAGGAAAGGAAAGAAAAAGAAATTAATGGGGACGTAATTTAAATTTTTGAAATGTTGTTAAATAAAATTATTATTATTATTATTTGATCATATCACTCCGTGCAAGGCAGTAAAGCCACTAAGACACAAAAGGGTAACTGAGTGTAGAAGAACAAGAAAAAAGAATAGAAGAGTAATCAAAACAGTAGATAGGGACTGAAATTGCATCTAAATTTTTGAAAATCAATGTTGACTGGAAAGAGTGAAGGCGGAATAATTTTACAAATGAAAATTGCGAGAAAAGAAACGAATAACATAGAACTTACGGTGAAATTTAGTAACTTCAAGTGACCTCGCGACCAATCTTGCCCTACGATTAAATCCATAAAGTTTAGGAAACATAGCGAAGAGTTCATCCGAACAGTTGCCATGAAAGTATTTACAGAAAAAGGCACAGGAATGCATCTCCTGATTCTTCTTTAGTTTTTATCAAGAATCTCTAAACATATAGCAAAAGCAACAGACCGTATGTGGCAGTAGTATTCAAAGCATGGTCGAATTGTAGACTCATAAATCTGCAAGATAGATTCTGAAGAGAAAAAATTGTGTAGCTCGGCACAGTGAACGGTCTTTGTAATCAATAGACCTAGCAATTGATTCAGTATAGGCATTCCACTTCATAACAGCAGGGAATATTAGACCATGAAGGCTCAATAATTCACTCCAACGGAGGTTAGCATCAGCTATACTGATATAAATACTATAAATACTTCCACGGCTTCTGCTCCGATGAACTTAGATCACTAGTGCTCCCTAAATACGAATTTGAACGAGATACTAGATTAGCAACTAGATCCCACCCTTTTACAGTGAAACCGATAAAATGCAGCAGTAACTTCTACTCCAACAGTTTCTTTCCTCGCACTTCCCGACTGTGGAATTCTCTTCCAAATGATTGCTTCCCCGACGGCTACAATCTCCAGGAGTTTAAATGTAAGGTCAATAGACACCTCCTAACACACTAACCTGCTCCCATTCTATCAAACACTCTTCCCATCTGCCCAACCCTCATCCTCGCTATCCTTACTCATCTGTCACCTTCATCCTGACATTCCCTATGTCTAACCACTCCTTCTCTTTACCTTCCCCTATGTAGCCCCATGCGCAATAGTGGCAGTGGAATGCCTTGCTTAGGGTGAGATGATTAAAAAAAATACTGATCAGTAGTAGAAAGAGCTTTTTTCAATTGATTAATAGAGAATTTTACTTTTGAAGGCGTTAAAATCAACACGTCATTCCTCACCTCAGTTAAAAACAAAATGTATGTCATTTTTTACATGCCAATTTCACTTTCTCGAACTGACGAGACCTATTATCGAGACACGAATAAATGGTTGTATCATCAGCATAAAAATCAGTTTGAGAACTGACGTCATCAGGAGAGTCGTCGATGAAAATTAAGAACAAAACAAATCCAAGGATAGAGCCTGGGGGGGGGGGACACCTGCATTAATACAGAAAGATATAGAAGAGTTGCCATTTAAGACAAATTTAGATTAGATTAGATAAGAAAGTCTGAATCAGTTCAAAATTTCGTCCGGAAATACCATAGCCTTTCAACTTGTTAAGAAAACCGGTCTGCCCAACCCTGTGAAACGCTGTCAAGATGTCCAAAGCAACTGCACGACCTGAAACACGTTTGTCTGAAACTTGATAAACCCTTTCAGCAATAATCGTTAGTACATCAGCAGTTGATTATTATTATAATTGATTTTTAAGCCATCAATAAAACTTTTCCCTTTAATGTAAAAAAAAAAAAATCCCTTTAAGGCCATACTTAAATATGTTAGTTTCAGAAAGAAACATTTCTTTTAAGAGAGAAAATATTTCTAAAATACTATTGCGTATATTTATGTTTGGGCTAATATCTATTAATGCTCTTCGGATAACTTTTCGTCTTCGTAATAACATAATATATATTATAATATAATATATTAGCGATGTTTATATTTATCTAGCGATCTACATTTCTGTTCCTTTCTTCCTTTCTTTCTTTATCGGCATCTTAGCCTGGTACTGTCTCTATTAGTCATTTTTATCTATCCTCAGTGACCACCACCAATCTTGAACTCAGGCAGTCAAAAGCTCCGCATTCTGTCACCAGCTGTTAAGGTCGTTTTGAAAGAGAAAGTGAAAGTAGATGGGCGCAAGAAAAGATTGGATTCGATAAGTAGGGAAATACAGAAGGTTCCAGATTGATCAAAGGAGAAAGCAACACACTAGAAAGATAGAGAAAAATAGATAAGAAAAGGATACATAATGGATATTTTATAGTTTAAAAGCACACACATATAGAGAAACACACATAAAACACTCACGAAACACATACATACATTCACACACGCATAAAAGCACACACACACACACACACATATATATATATATATATATATATATATATATATATATATATATATATATATACAGCGTATTTAATATGTACATACGAAAAACATCCAGATATAAATATTAAAATTATGGGAAAATATTACCATATATACGACTGTATTTATTTTATGATGTATATATATATATATATATTAATTGCGCTTATGGATAATTTGATTGAGATAAACTCAAAGGCGCCGACGAGCCTTTATGTATATTCATTTATGCAATGCACTCCCATACACCACATACAGACATATATATATATATATATATATATATATCAGTTCGTCTGTATGAAAGCTTATATATTTTGACTGCGCAGCCGTGTAAAGTGAAAAGGTGACTTGTAAGAAACAAAAGGGCGCGCACAGTGAGGATAGTGAGAGATTTATTCAGTGGGATGCTAGATAACAAAGAAGTTCATTTTTTTTTTTTTTCGCCATTGGTCACGATGAAAACGAGGCAATGTATAACAATTGAAGACGAGAAAGAAAGAAATTTCAATGAAGGAATTTGAATAAAGCAAGAAATAGAAGAAGAAAAAAAAAACGAAACAAGGAGAAACCGTCTAATTCATAAGAGAGTGAAAAACGAAGTATGAAGAGAAGTTATATTTCGGATACCAACAAAGAAAATGAATTAATAAACGAACGAATAAAAGAATGAAACTGACATAAAAACGATAAAAGAATCAAAGAGAATAACGGGTCAGAACATAAGTAAATAAAAATCGGAAATAGATGGAAATTAAAAAGGAAAAGAAGTGTAAACAAATAAATAAATAAATGAAACAATGATCGCTAAATGTAGATGACATAAAATGAAAAAGAATTTTTTTTTTTTTAATCATATCACCCCGAGCAAGGCGGTAACGCCACTGATGTGCAGGGGGCTACGTAATAGTGAAAAGATTGGAAAAGAGAAAGCCGGAAACCACATCCTAAACAGGGAACAAGGGATGAGCCTCTTAACCTGTTCAATAGACGTGGGTGGAGTGTGAACCGGGCGATGAAGGCAAAAATAAATGAATGTGAAATGAGTAAAGGGAATGAATAAATGAACGTTAGCTCAGAAAAAGTAAGAGAAAAATAAAAGGGAGGCAAAATTAAAAGTGAAAGTCAGAAATACTGAAAGCTATTCTTTTAATTATTTTAAAAAAAGTTATATTAACTAACGTAGTAAAAACCTGAATGAATTATTTGAAATAAACGAGAGATAAACGAAAACGAACGTAATTGGATGAATGCTGTAAGAAAAGTGTTAATAAAATAAATGTAAATGTTTGCATTAATAAAAAAAAGCATAAACAGTGAAAGGAAGGAAGGAGGGAAGAAAGACATGGATTGATGTATGGATGAAGGAAGGTACATAAGAAGGAAGGAAAAAATAAATGGAAGAAACGAACGAAAGGAAGGAAGGAAGGAAGGAAGGAAGGAAGGAAGGAAGGAAGGAAGGAAGGAATGGACTGATGTATGGATGAAGGAAGGTACATAAGAAGGGAGAAAAAATAGATGGAAGAAACGAATGAAGGGAATAGAAGGAAGGAAGGAAGGAAGGAAGGAAGGAAGGAAGGAAGGAAGGAAGGAAGGAAATGAACTAATGTATGGATGAAGGAAGGAAGATATATAAGAAGGAAGGGAGAAATGGATGGAAAAAACAAACGAAGGGAATGAAAGTTAGAAGGAACGAAGGAACGAAGTAGCGAACGAACGAACAAAAAGTATAGAGGGAATGAACGCACGAACGAAATAAAGAAAAAAACGAACGGGCAAACGAACTAAATGGAAGGAAGAAAGAAACAAAAGAAGGAAGGAAGGAAGGAAGGAAGGAAGGAAGGAAGGAAGGAAGGAAGGAAGGAAGGAAACATATATATTAATGAAAGAAGAAAATCGATGATCGCCTACGTCCTGAAGAGACACGGTACATGAAGAAGAAGATTGTAATGACAACAATATCGAAAAAAGAAAGAAAGAAAAAAGAAAGGAATAAAACGATTAACTTAAGAAATGATAAGAAAGAAAGAAAGAAAGAAAGGCCAAAGAAAAGAAAGAAAGAATGAAAGAAAGAAATGTATTTATTCAAGGAATAAAACAATTAACATAAGAAAGAAAGAAAGAAAGAAAGAAAGAAAGAAATGTATTTATTCAAAGAATAAAACAATTAACATAAAAAATGATAAAGAAAGAAAGAAAGAAAAAAGAAAGAAAGAAAGGTCAAAGAAAAGAAAGAAAGAATGAAAGAAAGAAATCTATTTATTCAAGGAATAAAACAATTAACATAAGAAAGAAAGAAAGAAAGAAAGAAAGAAAGAAAGAAAGAAAGAAATGTATTTATTAAAAGAATAAAGCAATTAACTTAAAAATTTATAAGAAAGAAAGGCCAAAGAAAAGAAAGAAAGAATGAAAGAAAGAAATGTATTTATTCAAGGAATAAAACGATTAACATAGAAAGAAAGAAAGAAAGAAAGGAAGAAAGAAAGAAAGAAAGAAAGAAAGAAAGAAAGAAAGAAATGTATTTATTCAAAGAATAAAACAATTAACTTAAAAAATGATAAGAAAGAAAGGCCAAAGAAAAGAAAGAAAGAATGAAAGAAAAAAATGTATTTATTCACGGAATAAAACAATTAACAAAAGAAAGAAAGAAAGAAAGAAAGAAAGAAAGAAAGAAAGAAAGAAATCTATTTATTCAAGGAATAAAACGATTAACTTAAAAAATGATAAGAAAGAAAGAAAGAAAGAAAGGCCAAAGAAAAAAAAGAAAGAATGAAACAAAAAAATGTATTTATTCAAGGAATAAAACAAATAACAAAAGAAAGAAAGAAAGAAAGAAAGAAAGAAAGAAAGAAAAAAGAAAGAAAGAAATTTATTTATTCAAAGAATAAAACAATTAACTTAAAAAATGATAACAAAGAAAGAAAGGCCAAAGAAAAGAAAGAAAGAATGAAAGAAAAAATGTATTTATTCAAGGAATAAAACGATTAACAAAAGAATGAAAGAAAGAAAGAGAGAGAGAGAAAGAAAGAAAGAAATCTATTTATTCAAAGAATAAAACGATTAACATACCAAAGAAAGAAAGAAAGAAAGAGAGAGAAAGAAAGAAAGAAAGAAATCTATTTATTCAAAGAATAAAACGATTAACATAAGAAAGAAAGAAAGAAAGAATGAATGAATGAAAGAAAGAAATCTATTTATTCAAGGAATAAAACGATTAACTTAAAAAATGATAACAAAGAAAGAAAGGCCAAAAGAAAGAAAGAAAGGCCAAAAGAAAGAAAGAAAGGCCAAAAGAAAGAAAGAAAGAAAGAAAGAAAGAAATGTATTTATTCAAGGAATAAAACGATTAACATAAGAAAGGCGTTGAAGAAAAGGGGAAAGAAAGTTGGAAGAAATGGCCAAGGTCTATGGGAAATGTTGCGATGCATGCATGGCGGAAAGGAAGGGAGGTCGTTTCTTTCTATCAAGTCGTGACATCGACACGCATTTAGGAATAGACAAGATTTAATAAAGATATACCCAAGGCCAATTGGCTCGAATCAGATGAAGACACTGGCGGAGACGGTGGCAGAGTTTCTGTGTGGACCGTCGTCCAAGATTACTCTACAGTCATTTCTATGGAAATTACTGGGCCTCCCTCTTGGGACACTCTATCAGTAGAAACACTATATCAGCAAACGGGAAGAGGACAGAGAAAGATGATGGTAGTAAGAGATGAGTGAATACAGGGAGTAGGGAAGAGAGATTGGGAGGGTAGCAACGAGAAGATGGAAGCGGTGGTGGTAATGGCAGTGGGATACGGCCAGTTCTAACAATATGATTCATTTCAATAATTTGACAGAGCGGATGAAATCGAAAGATTATTTCTTCAGTTCAAGAGTTTCGGTACAGCACCGAAGAAATGGTTAGCCGAGTAAGAGAGGAAAAAGAAAGAAAAAGAAAAGCTTAGACGGATAAAAGAAAGGAGAAAAAAGGACAAAAGAATTTATTGACGAAGATTCAAAGGAAGGAGAAGGGCGTCTAAAATGAAAACAAAAACGTAGAAGAAACCAGGAAATATAGTGAGAAAGAAAATATAGTAAATAATAAGTAGGAAGGAAGGAAGGAAGGAAGGAATTTGAAGATAGAAAAAGAATGTAAAAATTTGTAGAAAGAAAAGGAGGAAAGAATATGAAATTAAAACATGATGGCATGAAGAAACGAAAAACTAGAAAGAAAAAAAAGACGTATGCAGGAAAACTAGAAGAAAGAATTAGTTACAATAAACAAGAAAGAAAGAAAGAAAGAAAGAAACAAACAAACAAACAAACAATATGAAAACAAGACAGAATTGAAACAAGAAAGAAAGAAAAAAGAAAGAAAGAAAGAAAGAAGATGAAAACCAAACAGACTTGAAACAAGAAAGAAAGAAAAAAGAAAAAAGAAAAAAGAAAGAAAGAAAGAAAGAAAGAATATAAAAACAAGATAGAAATTAAAACAAGATGGAAAAATTGAAAACTAGAAAAAAGAAAGAATATGAAAACAAAATAGAAAGAAAGAAAGAAAGAAAGAAAGAAATAACGTATACGGAAAAGAGACAGGAAAAAAGTAGCTATATTTGAATAAAGTATAGTAAGTAAATATGGGAATAAAAGAAAGAATTAATATGCTTGAAAAAAGACAAATATAAGAAATTGAATAAAGAAAGAAAGAAAGAAAGAAAGAAAGAAAGAAAGAAAGTGAAGGAAAGTGTAAATAACTAAAGAAAGTCGAAAAACACAAAGAAACAAATTAAAAGTAATCCTCTCAGAACAACAAAACAAACTTACGTTGGGAAAAAGAGGCAGTAATTTTATAATCTGTCGAGTATAATAAGATCGACTTCTGAAGCAGAAGAAATCTTCAATGAGAATGTACGAGAGTTTACGAATGCGTCCGAGAGTTCTGCAAACGTACGAGTGTTCTCTCAAACTAATGCCTCACCTTTATATTTCTTTATTTATAATTATCAAAGACGGGTATTAGCGGTATGGCAATAAAGGTTCAATCGTCCTGGCAGTAACCCATTTCTCTTTGATCTTGTTACAAATAGTTGTTTGCAAAATAAAGTACGAAGCAGTGGTGTGTCAATGAATTTCCCCGTATGGAAAAATACGCAATCATTGATATTCAACGATGATTGCTGAACGTTTACAGAGACCAAACAGTGAATAGGAACAAAGGCATAACAAGATATGTGTAGGTTCCAATCGCGCAAGCTTCTGTAAATCTATGGTAAAAGTTGGTAGCCAATGGTATGGTTTATGCGGAAAATAGTGTTGTTTTAACTTAGAACGTGCTCTATTTATCGTTAAGTGCTCCTGGATCATTTGTAGCTTCCGTGAAAATGTATACGAGGCATTATTTTCGGAGTCTCTGATATTTCTAATCTCTCTCTCTCTCTCTCTCCCTCTATCTCTCTCTATCTCTTTCTCTCTCTCGCACACACACACTCTCTCTCTCTTGTTCTCTCTCTCTCTCTCCTTCTATCTCTTAGTCTGTTAATCTATCTATCTATCTATCTATCTATCTATCTATCTATCTCATTCTGTTCATCTATCTATCTGTTCTATCTATCTATCTATCTATCTATCTATCTATCTATCTATCTATCATCTCATTCTATCTATCTATCTATCTATCTATCTATCTATCTATCTATCTATCTATCTCTTCATTCTATCTATCTATCTATCTATCTATCTATCTATCTATCTCATTCTGTTCATCTATCTATCTATCTATCTATCTATCTATCTATCTATTTCATTCTGTTCATCTATCTATCTATCTATCTATCTATCTATCTATCTATCTATCTATCTATCTATCTATTCTGTTCATCTATCTATCTATCTATCTATCTATCTATCTATCTATCTATTTCATTGTGTTCATCTATCTATCTATCTATCTATCTATCTATCTATCTATCTATCTATCTCATTCTGTTAATCTATCTATCTAAAACGCAAAGACGCTTTGCAAAAAACGCCACGCAAATGATAATGACTATATTGAAAAGTAGTATTTTATAGCGGAAAACAGGGTCTATCCAGTGATGTTATTGTTGTCCCTGATTATACTGCAGTTTCTGAGGAAATGGGGCGAAGCATCTCTCTCTCTCTCTCTCTATATATATATATATATATATATATCTATTCATCTATCTATCTCTCACTCTGTTCATTATCTATCTTAACCGACGTAATGTTAAACTATGGAAAATAATGATTTTGTAACTGAAAGCTTGCTCTATTGATCAGGTTTATTGTGCTTTCTGTATTTGTTTTAGTATATAAAAAAAAAACGCTCTCGCGTCCTTGTGGGGGATTAATCATTTCCCGCCTTACATATGCTTTCCTACGGACGAAACGTCACAAACTCCTCGCTACTCTGTCACTATTTCTACGGACAGTGTTCAGACGAACTACATTCGTTCGTTCAACCAGCTAAGCTCCACTGTCTAAATTACCCACAAGGACGCGAAGAAGCTTTTGAACTCTACCGAAACTGGAAAGTGAAGACTGGACAGTAACTTCCCATATATGGCAGCACTTAACCTGGATTTAGTAAAAGTAAAGGATAGCAGGAATCAGGTGGTGAGTGGTAAAGGCAACCGAACATTTTTCCACTACCTTTACCGATGGACTGTATACACGAATTCCATTGTGTCCTTATGTAATAAATAAGTGACACTTAGTTAATAAAAAAAATACACAATGATTCAAATAGCAAAACTGTCTTTTGTCTCAAAAGGATACTACTCTTCATGCATCCTAACCCTATCTGGATGGGGTAATGGCTAACGAGCTAGTCTGATCATTACTACTGAGCAATATGTTCAATCCTCAGTGGTGTCTCATGCTTGTAGCAGTGTATCGAACTTAACTAAACTTAATAAGTATTTGGTTGCCATGGAGTCGAATGATGGTTAACGAGCTATTCTTGTTTAAGAATGACAATTGAAGCTTGAGTGATAGAAGGAACCGGGCATTTTTTTCAGTATCTTTACTGATGGACTGTATAGACGAGTTCCTTTGTGTCCTTATGTAAAAATTAACCATGACATGAAAATAAATAATGAGATATTACTTTCAAACACCTTTCTATCTGTCTCTGCATCTGTCTCTCTCTCTCCCTTCTCTTTCTCTTTTCTCTCTCTCACACATACACGCACACACACACACACACACACACACAAACACCAAAATGCATAGAGTAATAAAACAAATATTGTACAAATTTGTATTTCAAGGAATTGAGTCAATACTAGTTTATGTTTTATTTATTTCATTCGATATTTTATAAGGTGGTAGAAATAATGTGTAGCGACAGATTACTTAAATTGCACACTAAAACGGTCAATTTATTCAAAACTCCCAACAGAATTTTTTCTTTCATTCGTTTCATGCCTGGTGCTACATAATTCGCCCCCACTGGATTTCTCTCCCGTTCGAATTGTCGTTAGTGAACCTAACTAAACACCAAGCCTTATTCCTATAGAGCTGAGAAATGTTAAATTGCTTTTCCATGTTTGAAGAAATTACCACAAAGTACAGCTGTTTTTATTTATTTATTTTCTTGATGAATGAAAAGTAAAGTAGTTCCTTGCTGTGACTTCTCATATTTTTTCCATGTTTATTCGTTCACTAAGCACTTTTGAATGGGAAAATAAAACAAGCAAACTATACTACATTATTATAGTATTTTTTAAAATGGCAGTGCTGAAAGTTAAAGCAGCCAACATTGTTCTTAATTTTTATTCTTTTGCATCTACCAATGGTCAAGAGAAACTGGAAAACAGGGAGAAATCAGCAAGTTTCTTGCTGTCAGTGAATTTATCATTTTTAAGCGACGTAATGCTAATCTTGGATGTGCGTTGTGGTACAGTGGATATCGGCTCGGAACGAGAAACCGGGGAGCCGATTTCGAATTCCAGTTGAATCCATTGCATTCACTTACGCACAAATACCCTTGGGAAAGGTATTAATCCGTCTCTTCCTTCCAGTTATGGGTTAAATAGCAGGACTGATTGGGTTCTATAGCATTGGTCGGCAACCAGTCTACCGCAGAAGGCAATGGCAACCTCCTGCGGGATAATCTTCTGCCCAGTCAATCATGTCTCGAAAAAGACATGATCGCCCAAGCGTGTTTCACGTATGGCACTTAACTGACTGACTGAATGCTAATCTTCACTATGTCAAATTACAATCCATATCATCTTCCAAATACATATTCTATCCTCAAAGTCAATGGGTGTCAATAAATATGATGGAGATTTGATGTTTGATTTGAACTAAGAGCCATAAAAGACGGGAAGCTGTGAAGAGGCATGATTGCTCAGGCCTTGAATTACAGAAGAACACGTTAAAATAAGTCAAGATGTTAAAAGCTGCATTCACTTACGCATAAATACACTTAGGAAATATATTAATCCGTCTATTCCTTCCAGTTATGGGTTAAATAATAGAACACATTGGGTTCTATAGCCTTGGCTGGCAACCAGTCTACCGCAGAAAGCAATGGCAAACTACTGCGGGATAATCTTCTGCCCAGTCAGTAATGTCTCTTTCGAGATATGATCGCCCAAGCGTGTATCACTCACGGCACTTAACTGACTGATACAGATGTTACCGGAATTTTTTTTTTAATCGTTTCACCCCAAGCAAGGCGGTAACGCCACTGATGTGCAGGGGGCTACATAAGAGAAAAAAGATTAGATAGGAGACGAGTAAAGAGAAAGACGAACCAGTTACAGGGAGTGTCAGAGAAGGGAGCAAGAGAAGGATGGGAATACAGGTGTGATGACAGTCGCAAAGGTAGAGAGAAAGGAAAAGATATAGAAGGTGATGTAGAAAGAACTGGAGTCAAGTGGTTAAGAGATGGGTATTGACATTGCATTTAAATTCCTGGAGGTTGTAGCCGTCAGGAAAGCATGAATATGGAAGAGGCACGTAGTATTTTTTAAACGAACTATAAAGACTATATATATATATATATATATATATATATATTTCTGTTTATCTATCTATCTCTCACTCTTTTCATTATCTATCTTAACCGACGTAATGTTAATCTATGGAAAATAATGATTTTGTAACTGAAAGCTTGCTCTATTGATCAGGTTTATTGTGCTTTCTGTATTTGTTTTAGCAAAAGAAAAAAAAAACGCTCTCGCGTCCTTGTGGGGGATTAATCATTTCCCGCCTTACATATGCTTTCCTATGGACGAAACGTCACAAACCTTTACTATAAAAAAAAAATAAATAAAAAGCTTGCTCAGTAATAAACTCGCTTTATGTAATTTTTCCATCGTACTGCAACTTTATCCTAAACACAAGCCTTTGCAGTTTTGCTCTAGCCTTTTCACTGACTGACGTTCTGTGGGAAAATGATACTCTAGTGGAAAACACCCCACTAATGATGCGTGACATGGTGGGTCTTAGCTGTAAAGGTTATAACTGTTTAAAGTAAGGAATGTAGTTCGTCTGAACACTGTCCGTGGAAATATTGACATAGTAGAGAGGGGCTTGTGACGTTTCGTCCGTAGGAAAGGAGATTTAGGGCAAGAAATATTTAATCACCCACAAGGACGCGAAGGCGCTTTTGAACTTTATTGAAACTGTAGAGTGAAGACTGCGCAGCAATTTCCCATATATGGCAGTATTTAATTCGTCTCGAGTAAAGTTAGAGGATATCAGGAGTCAGGTAATTACTGGTGCGGTATAGAGAACCGACAATTTTCCAGTATCTTTACCGACGATGGAGTGCATACACGAATTCCACTGAGTCCTTATTTAATAAATAAGAGACATTTAGTTAACAAAAAAAATACATAAAGATTTAAATAATAAACTGTCTTTTGACTCAAAAGGATACTAATCTTCATGTATCCTAACCCTATCTGGGGTAATGGCTAACGAGCTAGTCTGATCATTAATACTGAGCAATATGTTCGATTCTCAGTGGTGTCCCATACTTGTAGCATTGTATCAAACTTTGCTAAACTTAATAAGTATTTGGTTGCCATGGCGTCGAATGATAGTCTTGTTGAAGAATAACAGTTGAAGCTAAGCTTAGCAAATAGCAACAGTATTGACAGCACGCACGATGTTTTTTGTTTTTTTGTTTTTTTTTGTTTTGTTTTTTTTGTTTTGTTTTTGTTTTTTGTTTTTTTGTCAAATAGATGGATGGGCAGGTGACCGAGATTTTCACCTAACCTCATCCATCAAGAAGAAACGTGTTGAAAATGTCCTCTTTGACTTGACCCAAAGAACGTGATGCTTCTGGAGAGAATTTCACTTGGGTGACTGGCAATATACAGAAGAATGGAAAGGCGCATAACAAATAATCATAAACCTACTTAGAGTCTTTAAAACTTGGTTGGATTTCGTGAAGGCATCTCGTAGAAAATCAATAACAAATATTGATATTACAAAATGTTGCATGCAAAAATAATTGTTTTGTTTTGAAATTCATTTTAAACGCCTCCTAAAATTCATGCGCTCAATTTTTAACCAGCCTGTACTCTTGATAATGTCTCCAGACGATACTGAGAGTCTCATTACCCACCTACCGTAAAACATGGTACTAATTATAAAACTAAAAATCCGGTATTCTTTTCATTATAATAAAATCCGTTATATATATATATATATATATATATGTGTGTGTGTGTGTGTGTGTGTGTGTGTGTGTGTGTGTGTGTGTGTGTGTAACCCGGCGTTGCTTGGGTGTAATGAAAGCTTTAAAACTAATCCATGGTCCTGGAGCTCAGACTCTTTGGACGTTGGCACGAAAGACTAAAAAGCAATAGTTATTTCCAGTTTTAGCGAAACCGTAGACTGAAAGAAAAATGAATGGATGTAAGTCAAATTTTGATTTCCTGGTATCGATATCGAGTTTTTTCGTCGTAAACTGAATTTTGAATGCTAAATAAGTCCTCTGAGTAAATGGTATCATGTTTGAGACTAAGAACTACAATTATACCTACTTAGAGCCATACCCGAAGCAAAAACTAAAATAAAAGGGCTGAAAAAATACAGACATACAGGCAGATAAACAGACACCCACACAAACATCTTGCCTTTTATATATATATATATTATCGATTTTCTGCACTATCATAAGAACTACAACCTTAAAACTTCTGAATATCGTTTCTTTGTCTATGAGTGTATCAAATTTGATTAAAATCGGACCACTCCTTCTATCACCCGTTTTTTTCGATTATCGATTTTCGATATTTATCGGGGGTACCTCGACACAAAACCGAGCTAAGAACACTCGCAGACGCTTATAGTACAACTGTGTAAATTTTCAAGAAAATTGGTTCAGCCGTTTCGGAGTCTATAGGTAACGGACACACACACACACACACAGACACATACAGACAGACAAAGTTCCATTTATAAATAAGTTTATATATATATATATATATATATATATATATATATATGTGTGTGTGTGTGTGTGTGTGTGTGTGTGTGTGTGTGTGTGTGTGTGTGGATCTAAATCCGACAAGATGAATAGAATAAGTAAAGAAAAAGTAGGGAAAAGTGTCTTTAAACTAATGTGTTTCACTTTGACATGCGTCTTGAGAGATTGTTTTAGAGACGACTCGTCTCTAAAAATCTTTGAAGAACCTTTGTTCCTAAAAAAAAATCTCTGAAGAAACTTGTTAAAGTGAAACGTTTAACTAAAGGCACTTTTTCCTACCTGTTCTTTACTTATTCTCTCTCTCTCTCTCTCTCTATATATATATATATATATATATATATATATATATGTTGGGTCGTAACTCGTACCGTGTGACATCCGGTCGCCCGGAGGTATACAATGTGCGTTTAGCACGGGGAGTTGTCCTTATCACGAACTTCGTGAAGTCACACCTACTACTGCGAGAGACTGTAAATATTCTATATACCTCTTGGTTGTACCACTCTGGTAATAAAGTAGTTTATCTACATTTCACTGTGCATCACTTCATTCCACGATACAACAATAATATATATATATATATATATATATATATATATATATATATATATAGTGTATCTAGGCAGCAAATAATTTTCTAAACATATATTGTTAAATATAAGAGACAATGAATGTCTATTATGTTTAATCACGGGCCAAAACGACATATTTTGGCTTTAATTTCAGTTGAAAATAAAGACAAAAATTCTCCAACATTTGGATAATTTTTTATTAATTTGGTTCTAAGCTTTAAGACTATCTATGATGTCATTTCGCACTATCACTCGGTGTGACGTCATAGAACCGCATTGCAAATTTGCGAACTGCGTTTGTTATTTTTGGTAACTGTTGCCGTTGCCTAGCAAAATTTCATGTCAACACAAAATAAAATCGTCGGTGATGGTAGATGTTATTGTGTGAGCGTCTTAATAACCTCTCTGAAGATGGCTCGTGTGAGCCGAAAGCTTAGAAACAAATTAATAAAAAATTATCCAAATATTGGAGAATTTTTGTCTTTATTTTCAACTGAAATTAAAGCCAAAATACGACGTTTAGAACGGCTCATGATTAAACATAATAGACATTCATTGTCTCTAATATTTAACAATATATATATATATATATATATATAATACAAAGGGGTGTAAGACAAGGATGTGCTTTCTCGCCGAATTTATTCAGCTTATACAGTGAATGAACACCTGAAAAAACTATCAATTCTGCCAGGGTTCATCATTGGCGGCCACAATTTTAACAATATAAGAGATGCAGATGACACAGTGCTGATAGCAGACACGGCAAAGAAACTACACAACCTCTATAGAATATAGCAAAGGTATGAGAAAGAAAGGAATAAACATAAACTACAAGAAAATCGAATGTATAGTTATCAGCAAAAAGAGGAGCCCAAAATACGAATTACAGGTCAGGGATAACAAAATAAAGCAGGTACAAAAATTTAAATACCTGGGTAGTGTTTTAATAGAGGACGGAAAGTGCGACACTTAGATTTGAAGGTGTACTGGGACCGCCAAAGAAGCATTCCAAAAGCTAAGTATTCAAAGATAGAACAATTTAATTAGAAAGAAATAAAAAAGTATTGAACTGTAATGTCATATCTGTCCTCCTATATGGCAGCAAATACTGAACAATCTTCTCAAAGTTAAAGGAGAAACACGACGCAGCAGAAATGTGGTTCTACAGAAGGTCGCCGAGAATAACATGGGCCGAACATGTGAGCTACGACGAAATTTTGAAGAGAACAAAAAGGAAACTCATACTTAATATCTGGAAAAGACAGATGAAGTTTCTCGAACACTTAATGATAGACTGAGGGATTGTAAAGTCTGATACTCACAAGGCAGGTAGAGAGAAACAAGGACAGAGGAAAACATACTTAATGAGCTTCAGCAAATGGATGGTAAGACAACGTTTAGAAGAAAGACAAAACTTATTAAGAGCTACAAATAACAGGAAGGTGTAAAGGACAGTGACCGCCTACTTCCTGAAGGTACACATAAAGTTGCACTCATTTTCTCACAAATACACTTGGGAGAGGTAAGAATCGATTTTATTATAAGTTATAAGTTAAACATATAAGCTGATTGTGCTCTCAAGCCTTGGATGGAACCCAATCTAGAATAATGCTGTATACCTACCTATATACATTAATGGTGTGTTCTTATCCTCTTAAATACCTAGACACTATTGGGGTTTAGAGGAGAGTGTTTATACTGACTAGCAGTTCACTAACAGTGTATCTACTTCACTCAGCATGCGAGTCTTGTACTTGTTGATATACTATTATTCCCAACCTCCGTTTTGTTGATTATTCATGCAGTAAACTTTTTGGGTTACAACGGAGAAGTACAACTCTGAATTTAAAACTGGTTGTGCAAGCAGCTTCTCCCCGTAAAAAAGCGTTCAAAGGTTGAACTGACGTGAATATGGCAATCAAAATAAGGACAACAGTCCGAACAATGTAACAAAATAATGTAAATATGACTACTAAACATTTCATTAGATCTCAACTGATTGCATCTGATTTGCCGCCTTGGGCCAAACTAAGCCGAATAAACAATGATGCCACTAGTAGGATGGTATGAACATTCAGTCAGTAAGTTAAGTGCCATATATGATAAACGTTTGGGCGATCATGTCTGGGCTGTAGGTTGCCATTGCTTTCCGCAGTAAGTTGCCATTGCTTTCTCCGATAGACTTTTTGCCAGCCAAGGCTATAGAACCCAATTTATACTGCCATTTAACTCATAGCTGGAGGAAGAAGAGATAGATTATATTACATTATTATATTAAAAAAACTATTTGCTACATAAAAAAAACAATGGTAGCAACACCGTGTATGATAGGGTCCTTTTTTCACAGAGAAGTGGCACGAAGAAGAGTGGGAAGCAGGAGTGATATGTCAATTGATCAATAAGCATTCCGTTAAGTTTTTGTTTATATACGGTGTTCCATTAGGACGGATCGAAGTTAGCAGAAATAAAACAGTGTTATTGGTGAAATTTTATTGATTTCGCTATTGGATCATAGTATTTGAGTCATAGCAATTATGTGTGAAAAATAATATTGCCCAAATGTTTCCCAATGCCTTGGCGGCAACACATCCACTCGATGGTTAAAATTTTTATTGATTTCACTATTGGATCATAGTATTTGAGTCATAGCAATTATGTGTGAAAAATAATATTGCCCAAATGTTTCCCAATGCCTTGGCGGCACACTTCCACTCGATGGTTAAAATTTGTATTGATTTCACTATTGGATCATAGTATTTGAGTCATAGCAATTATGTGTGAAAAATAATATTGCCCAAATGTTTCCCAATGCCTTGGCGGCACACTTCCCCTCGATGGTTAAAATTTTTATTGATTTCACTATTGGATCATAGTATTTGAGTCATAGCAATTATGTGTGAAAAATAATATTGCCCAAATGTTTCCCAATGCCTTCGCGGCACACTTCCAATCGATGGTTAAAATTTTTATTGATTTCACTATTGGATCATAGTATTTGAGTCATAGCAATTATGTGTGAAAAATAATATTGCCCAAATGTTTCCCAATGCCTTGGCGGCACACTTCCAATCGATGGTTAAAATTTGTATTGATTTCACTATTGGATCATAGTATTTGAGTCATAGCAATTATGTGTGAAAAATAATATTGCCCAAATGTTTCCCAATGCCTTACTTAATGCCATTGGCAGGCACCCAAACCCTTCCTTGGGGAATTCGATGGTTAAAATTTTTATTGATTTCACTATTGGATCATAGTATTTGAGTCATAGCAATTATGTGTGAAAAATAATATTGCCCAAATGTTTCCCAATGCCTTGGCGGCACACTTCCAATCGATGGTTAAAATTTTTATTGATTTCACTATTGGATCATAGTATTTGAGTCATAGCAATTATGTGTGAAAAATAATATTGCCCAAATGTTTCCCAATGCCTTGGCGGCACACTTCCCCACTCGATGGTTAAAATTTTTATTGATTTCACTATTGGATCATAGTATTTGAGTCATAGCAATTATGTGTGAAAAATAATATTGCCCAAATGTTTCCCAATGCCTTGGCGGCACACTTCCAATCGATGGTTAAAATTTGTATTGATTTCACTATTGGATCATAGTATTTGAGTCATAGCAATTATGTGTGAAAAATAATATTGCCCAAATGTTTCCCAATGCCTTGGCGGCACACTTCCAATCGATGGTTAAAATTTTTATTGATTTCACTATTGGATCATAGTATTTGAGTCATAGCAATTATGTGTGAAAAATAATATTGCCCAAATGTTTCCCAATGCCTTGGCGGGACACTTCCACTCGATGGTTAAAATTTTTATTGATTTCACTATTGGATCATAGTATTTGAGTCATAGCAATTATGGGTGAAAAATAATATTGCCCAAATGTTTCCCAATGCCTTGGCGGCACACTTCCAATCGATGGTTAAAATTTTTATTGATTTCACTATTGGATCATAGTATTTGAGTCATAGCAATTATGTGTGAAAAATAATATTGCCCAAATGTTTCCCAATGCCTTGGCGGCACACTTCCAATCGATGGTTAAAATTTGTATTGATTTCACTATTGGATCATAGTATTTGAGTCATAGCAATTATGTGTGAAAAATAATATTGCCCAAATGTTTCCCAATGCCTTGGCGGCACACTTCCCCTCGATGGTTAAAATTTTTATTGATTTCACTATTGGATCATAGTATTTGAGTCATAGCAATTATGTGTGAAAAATAATATTGCCCAAATGTTTCCCAATGCCTTCGCGGCACACTTCCAATCGATGGTTAAAATTTTTATTGATTTCACTATTGGATCATAGTATTTGAGTCATAGCAATTATGTGTGAAAAATAATATTGCCCAAATGTTTCCCAATGCCTTGGCGGCACACTTCCAATCGATGGTTAAAATTTGTATTGATTTCACTATTGGATCATAGTATTTGAGTCATAGCAATTATGTGTGAAAAATAATATTGCCCAAATGTTTCCCAATGCCTTGGCGGCACACTTCCAATCGATGGTTAAAATTTTTATTGATTTCACTATTGGATCATAGTATTTGAGTCATAGCAATTATGTGTGAAAAATAATATTGCCCAAATGTTTCCCAATGCCTTGGCGGCACACTTCCAATCGATGGTTAAAATTTTTATTGATTTCACTATTGGATCATAGTATTTGAGTCATAGCAATTATGTGTGAAAAATAATATTGCCCAAATGTTTCCCAATGCCTTGGCGGCACACTTCCACTCGATGGTTAAAATTTTTATTGATTTCACTATTGGATCATAGTATTTGAGTCATAGCAATTATGTGTGAAAAATAATATTGCCCAAATGTTTCCCAATGCCTTGGCGGCACACTTCCAATCGATGGTTAAAATTTGTATTGATTTCACTATTGGATCATAGTATTTGAGTCATAGCAATTATGTGTGAAAAATAATATTGCCCAAATGTTTCCCAATGCCTTGGCGGCACACTTCCAATCGATGGTTAAAATTTTTATTGATTTCACTATTGGATCATAGTATTTGAGTCATAGCAATTATGTGTGAAAAATAATATTGCCCAAATGTTTCCCAATGCCTTGGCGGCACACTTCCCCTCGATGGTTAAAATTTGTATTGATTTCACTATTGGATCATAGTATTTGAGTCATAGCAATTATGGGTGAAAAATAATATTGCCCAAATGTTTCCCAATGCCTTGGCGGCACACTTCCAATCGATGGTTAAAATTTGTATTGATTTCACTATTGGATCATAGTATTTGAGTCATAGCAATTATGTGTGAAAAATAATATTGCCCAAATGTTTCCCAATGCCTTGGCGGCACACTTCCACTCGATGGTTAAAATTTTTATTGATTTCACTATTGGATCATAGTATTTGAGTCATAGCAATTATGTGTGAAAAATAATATTGCCCAAATGTTTCCCAATGCCTTGGCGGCACACTTCCAATCGATGGTTAAAATTTTTATTGATTTCACTATTGGATCATAGTATTTGAGTCATAGCAATTATGTGTGAAAAATAATATTGCCCAAATGTTTCCCAATGCCTTGGCGGCACACTTCCACTCGATGGTTAAAATTTTTATTGATTTCAGTATTGGATCATAGTATTTGAGTCATAGCAATTATGTGTGAAAAATAATATTGACCAAATGTTTCCCAATGCCTTGGCGGCACACTTCCAATCGATGGTTAAAATTTTTATTGATTTCACTATTGGATCATAATCATTTGAGTCATAGCAATTATGTGTGAAAAATAATATTGCCCAAATGTTTACTTAATTCAACGGCAGCACACTTCCACTCGATGGTTAAAATTTTTATTGATTTCACTATTGGATCATAGTATTTAAGATCATAGCAATTATGTGTGAAAAATAATATTGCCCAAATGTTTCCCAATGGCTTGGCGGCACACTTCCTCGATGGTTAAAATTTTTATTGATTTCATATTGGATCATAGTATTTGAGTCATAGCAATTATGTGTGAAAAATAATATTGCCCAAATGTTTCCCAATGCCTTGGCGGCACACTTCCACTCGATGGTTAAAATTTTTATTGATTTCACTATTGGATCATAGTATTTGAGTCATAGCAATTATGTGTGAAAAATAATATTGGCAAATGTTTCCCCAATGCCTTGGCGGCACACTTCCTCGATGGTTAAAATTTTTATGATTTCACTATTGGATCATAGTATTTGAGTCATAGCAATTATGTGTGAAAAATAATATTGCCCAAATGTTTGCCAATTCCTTGGCATTTTCCACTCGATGGTTAAAATTTTATTGATTTCACTATTGGATCATAGTATTTGAGTCATAGCAATTATGTGTGAAAAATAATATTGCCCAAATGTTTCCCAATGCCTTGGCGGCACACTTCCAATCGATGGTTAAATTTTTATTGATTTCACTATTGGATCATAGTATTTGAGTCATAGCAATTATGTGTGAAAAATAATATTGCCCAAATGTTTCCCAATGCCTTGGTGACACACTTCCACTCGATGGTTAAAATTTTATTGATTTCACTATTGGATCATAGTATTTGAGTCATAGCAATTATGTGAAAAAATAATATTGCCCAAATGTTTTGTACCTTGGCGGCACACTTCCACTCGATGGTTAAAATTTTTATTGATTTCACTATTGGATCATAGTATTTGAGTCATAGCAATTATGTGTGAAAAATAATATTGCCCAAATGTTTGCCAATTCCTTGGCGGCACACTTCCACTCGATGGTTAAAATTTTTTATTGATTTCACTATTGGATCATAGTATTTGAGTCATAGCAATTATGGGTGAAAAAAATAATATTGCCCAAATGTTTCCCAATGCCTTGACACAACCAATCAATTAATTGAAATTTTTATTGATTTCACTATTGGATCGCGTATTTGAGTCATAGCAATTATGTGTGAAAATATGTGCCCAAAATGTTTCCCAATCCTTGGCGGCACACTTCCACTCGATGGTTAAAAATTTTTATTGATTTCACTATGGATCCTTAATTATTTGAGTCATAGCAATTATGTGTGAAAAAAATAATATTGCCCAAATGTTTCCAATGCCTTGGCGGCACACTTCCACTCGATGGTTAAGTTTTGTGATTTCACTATTGGATCTAGTATTTGAGTCATAGCAATTATGTGTGAAAAATAATATTGCCCAAATGTTTGCCAATTCCTTGGCGGCACACTTCCACTCGATGGTTAAAATTTTTATTGATTTCACTATTGGATCATAGTATTTGAGTCATAGCAATTATGGGTGAAAAATAATATTGCCCAAATGTTCCCAATGCCTTGGCGGCACACTTCCAATCGATGGTTAAAATTTTTATTGATTTCACTATTGGATCATAGTATTTGAGTCATAACAATTATGTGTGAAAAATAATATTGCCCAAATGTTTCCCAATGCCTTGGCGGCCACACTTCCTCGATGGTTAAAATTTTATTGATTTCACTATTGGATCCATGTATTTAGTCATAGCAATTATGTGTGAAAAATAATATTGCCCAAATGTTTCCCAATGCCTTGGCTTTACTTCACTCGATGGTTAAAATTTTTATTGGTTCACTATTGGATCATAGTATTTGAGTCATAGCAATTATGTGTGAAAAATAATATTGCCCAAATGTTTCCCAATGCCTTGGCGGCACACTTCCACTCGATGGTTAAAATTTTTATTGATTTCACTATTGGATCATAGTATTTGAGTCATAGCAATTATGTGTGAAAAATATGTGCCCAAATGTTTGCCAATTCCTTGGCGGCACACTTCCACTCGATGGTTAAAATTTTTATTGATTTCACTATTGGATCATAGTATTTGAGTCATAGCAATTATGTGTGAAAAATAATATTGCCCGAAATGTTTCCCAATGCCTTGGCGGCACACTTCCACTCGATGGTTAAAATTTTTATTGATTTCACTATTGGATCGTATTTGAGTCATAGCAATTATGTGTGAAAAATAATATTGCCCAAATGTTTCCCAATGCCTTGGCGGCACACTTCCACTCGATGGTTAAAATTTTTATTGATTTCACTATTGGATCATAATTAATTTAGTCATAGCAATTATGTGTGAAAAATAATATTTTAAATGTTTCACAATACTTGTAGCGGCACACTTCCCTCGATGATTCAAAATTTTTGTTTATTTTACTATTGGATCATAATTATTTGAGTCATAGCAATTATGTGTGAAACATAATATTGCTTAAATGTTTCACAATGCCTTGGCGGCACACTTCCACTCGATGGTTAAAATTTTTATTGATTTCACTATTGGATCATAGTATTTGAGTCATAGCAATTATGTGTGAAAAATAATATTGCCCAAATGTTTGCCAATTCCTTGGCGGCACACTTCCACTCGATGGTTAAAATTTTTATTGATTTCACTATTGGATCATAGTATTTAGTCATATGATATGTGTGAAAAATAATATTGCCCAAATGTTTGCCAATTCCTTGGCGGCACACTTCCCTCGATGGTTAAAATTTTTATGATTTCACTATTGGATCATAGTATTTGAGTCATAGCAATTATGTGTGAAAAATAATATTGCCCAAATGTTTGCCAATTCCTTGGCGGCACACTTCCACTCGATGGTTAAAATTTTTATTGATTTCACTATTGGATCATAGTAATTTGAGTCATAGCAATTATGTGTGAAAAATAATATTGCCCAAATGTTTGCCAATTCCTTGGCGCTTTTACTTCACTCGATGGTTAAAATTTTTATTGATTTCTATTGGATCATAGTATTTGAGTCATAGCAATTATGTGTGAAAAATAATATTGCCCAAATGTTCGCAAATTCCTTGGCGGCACACTTCCACTCGATGGTTAAAATTTTTATTGATTTCACTATTGGATCATAGTATTTGAGTCATAGCAATTATGTGTGAAACATAATATTGCCCAAATGTTTCCCAATGCCTTGGCGGCACACTTCCACTCGATGGTCAAAATTTTTATTGATTTCACTATTGGATCATAGTATTTGAGTCATAGCAATTATGTGTGAAAAATAATATTGCCCAAATGTTTCCCAATGCCTTGGCGGCACACTTCCACTCGATGGTTAAAATTTTATTTATTTCACTATTGGATCATAGTATTTGAGTCATAGCAATTATGTGTGAAACATAATGTGCCCAAAATGTTTCACAATGCCTTGGCGGCACACTTCCACTCGATGGTTAAAATTTTTATTGATTTCACTATTGGATCATAGTATTTAGTCATAGCAATTATAGGTGAAAAATAATATTGCCCAAATGTTTCCCAATGCCTTGGCGGCACACTTCCAATCGATGGTTAAAATTTTTATTGATTTCACTATTGGATCATAGTATTTGAGTCATAGCAATTATGTGTGAAAAATAATATTGCCCAAATGTTTCCCAATGCCTTGGCGGCACACTTCCACTCGATGGTTAAAATTTTATTTATTTCACTATTGGATCATAGTATTTGAGTCATAGCAATTATGTGTGAAACATAATATTGCCCAAATGTTTCACAATGCCTTGGCGGCACACTTCCACTCGATGGTTAAAATTTTTATTGATTTCACTATTGGATCATAGTATTTGAGTCATAGCAATTATGTGTGAAAAATAATATTGCCCAAATGTTTCCCAATGCCTTGGCGGCACACTTCCACTCGATGGTTAAAATTTTTATTCACGTCTCTGCATAGATGCTACTCGACCTCACCAGTATGACTTATTATCTCATTTTTCAGCTGCTGAATTGTTGTTGGCTTGTTGGCATAAACCTTACTTTTGAAATGACCCCAAGAGAAGGAATTTAAAGGCGTCATCTCGCACGATCGTGGTGGCCAATTGATATCACTGTTTCGAGAAATGATGCGACCTGGGACATCTCTTATTTGAACTTCTATTTTCGTAATAGGCTTTGATAACTTTAACACGTTGTTCGATTGTTAATCTTTCCATAGCTAAAATTGCCAAAGACTGAAGCTGTTAAATCTGAAAGAAATTGAAAATTCTATGAAATGGTGTGCTCGTAGTTGGCCATATGAATAGGTAAAGTTCTTGAAATAATATAAATTTTGGGAAGAAATCCTATTATATTAAATACGTAGAAAATCAATTGTACACAAATAATTGTTCAAAATCTATACAGCAAATATTATTTAAACCAACAAAATAAACCAATTACAGTGGCTTACGGCCATATCACGTTGAATACACCGGTTCTCGCTCGATAATCGAAATTAAGCAACGTTGAGTCTGGTCAGTACTTAGATGGGTGACCGCTTGGGAATACCAGGTGCTGTAAGCGTATAGTGACGGATGTGCGTCGTGGTGCAGTGGATATCAGCTCGGAAAGAGAAATCGGTGAGCCGAGTTCGAATTTCAGTTGAATACCCTGCATTCACTTAAGCACTTGGGAAAAGTATTAATCCGTTCCTCCAGTTATGGGTTAAATAACAAGGGTAAGACTTGGGGACCCTGTTAAAAACAAACCCCAATGAATCTTGATTCTCGAAAAGAAAAAAAGTATTGCTAGACACAAAACTTATATAAAAAGACAACAATAAAATTGTTGAAAGAAAAAAGGTGTTACCAGCAATAAAATAAAATAAAAATTAGTTGACATTAAATGACCCGCCGAGGTTGATATGCCATAAAAAACAAAAACAACCAACCAATTACAGTAGAGATCAGAGACGAATTCACAAGAATGATATACACAACCGGCCATAATTATTAGGTCACTCCAGGTTTTAAAAGAAATTATGTATTTCATACTATTTTTAGCATTTATTGCCAAATGAAAATAGAATGCATCTTCTGTTATTATTACTTTGCACATTTTTACAAGGCAAGGAAGCAAAGATGAACTCATCCGAATCACCCTAAATTTTCTTCATTTTTTCTTTGATGAACTGCAATATAGATAATTATCAAATATTTATAAACTCATTTGATGCACATGTTATTGTGCAATATTAATAAAATAACCATTCTAGGTGTTTACCCGTGCAACCAGACTGGCAACTGGGTCCCACCCATTCACAGTCAGATTAGCCAAATGCAGATGACAATTCTACTCCTGCAGCTTCTTCTCTCGCACTTCCCGCCTGTGGAACTCACTCCCGTATTCTTGCTTTCCTGACGGCTACGACCTCCAGAAATTTAAAAGCAAAGTTAATACTCACCTACTAACCACTGGCCTCTAGCTCTCTCCCCTCCCCTGTATAACCTTCCCTTTCTCTCCGCCCATGTACCTGTCATTGCACCTGCTTTCTCAGCTTGTACTCCTCACTCTTTTCTAATTAATCTTTTTACATTTATGTAACCCCCTGCACATCAGTGGCGTTTCTGCCTTGCTCGGGGTGAAATGATTAAAAAAAAAAAAAATTCTATTTTCATTTACAATTATTCACTTGGCAATAAATACTAAAAAATAGTATGAAATACATAATTTTTTAAAACACTGGGATGGCCTAATAATTATGGCCGGTAGTGTGTATTATATTAGGGTGTTTAGATAGTAATTAGTTTTTCACCGTTATATCTGTTAGCTTGATCCCTAAATAAATATTGTTTTCGTTTAACAACGTTCTTTTCGTTAAGAACGTGTGGAATACAAACACCCAAATGGCTTTCTTTCTCTATCTTTTCTAAGTGTCGGTATATGATAAATTGTGATGTGTTTAGCATCTTTTCTAATACTCGAATACTTGACCATGGATAACTTTCCACTGATTACTTTAGAGTATCGTCATCAAAGTCCGATAAACGACTCTGTTCAGTTTCATCCTCCGACTCTGTTTCTACAGAAGTAAACTTTGCAAACCAATTTCGTACATGAAGGCTACTTATGACTCCTTGATCATAAACACTACATATTTTTTCTAGATTTCGCCATAGCGTTATTTCTTCGTTTGAACTCAAATAACATTCTTCTTCTTCTATGTGCCCTGTCCCTTCAGGACGTAGGCGATCATGGCTCTCCACGTCTCCCTATCCCTTGTGGCTCTTAGTATGTTTGCTCCTGTTGCTCCTGGCAACCCTCGTTCCGTCATCCACCGGATCAGGCCCTGCAAATATGTTATCCGCTGCCTTCCACTGTCTCTCCTTCCTTCTATCTGTCCAGTCAGTATCAGGTTCTCCAGGCTCTCCTTCCTCATTGCATGTCCCAGGAACTTAGTTGTCTCTTCCTGATGCTCAGCATCAATTTCCTTTTTGTTGCCATTCTTTCTAACACCTCTTCGTTGCTTGTATGTTCAGTCCACGATATCCGTAGCATCTTTCTGTAGAACCACATTTCGGCCGCTTCCAGATGCGGGTAAAATGCACTTTGAATCCCTACATTATTGGCGTTAAGAAATTCATTCATTCCTCTACTGTGCTCGTTGCTACTATCACCCAGAACTACAATGTGTTGCTGAACAATAATACATTATACCACAATAAAAAATATGGACAAAAAATGCAATAATAATTATAATAATGATAGCAATAATGATAATAGCTTTGATGTACTATTGAATAGCTATGATGGCCTGTATTATGCGAACTCATAGGTATATACATTGTCAATAAACTTTTTTTTTATAATCGTGTCGCCCCAAGCAAGGCATTTTACTGCCACTGTTGTGCAGGGGGTTACATAGGAGGAGTGTTGAGGAGTGAGAGGTTGTAGGGTGTGTCGGGAAGAGAGTAGGAGAGGGAAGAGAGTACTGATGAGAGTGGGGTGGATGTAGAAAAGCATGAGAGAGAGGATGTAAGTTAGTGAGACAGGAGATGACTATTGACTTGGAGATTGTAACTGTCAGGGAAGTAAGTATGCGGAACTTACAAATATTGTTAATAAAAAAAAGACATAGGTTTATACAGGGACTACAGGCTATTAATTTTACAATGGTAGAACTACAGAAGTACAGAAAGAATAAGAAAACAAATAAGTTAAAATCTTCAGAAGCCTGGAATTTGCAATAGAAGCAAAATCTAATCGGAAAATAGTAAATTTTCTAGATATAACATTCAATCTAGACAACGGGACTTAAAAACATCTTATTTTTTCCAAACTCTGCCCTATCATCCATTTGTTTAAGCCTATCAAGTATGCCATGCGCTGTTTTCCCCTCTCTTCACCCAGAATCGGGGGAAGAGGAAAGGTATTGTTTTCTATCAGTATAATGCCAGACCTCACGTCTCTTTCTTGCATTTTGGCGAGTGGGAGATGTTACACTAACTGCCATATTCACCATTTCACCTTCGGATTTTGACTTATTCAGGTTTTTGCAAATAATCTCAATGGCAAATATTTTAATTCTTTGGATGACATAAAAAACACCTCTATGAGTTCTTTGCTGAAAAAGTTAAATGTCGAAACCTTATGAAACAAAATGGTTAATATTTAGTTGAATAAAAATTTAATGGCATAATTTTGCTTTGTTTTATAATTTTCCTCAAAAATCAGCATTAACTTTCCAGGCAGATTCTCGAAAATGTATTAACATGCTGTTTAATCAATAAATGGGGCGTCTACTCAAATACAAGTGTCCACTGAAGATAATATTTAAAGTAATCATATATGTATGTGTGCGTGTGTGTACGTACTTTTATTCTAAAATGTAATAAATAAAACATTCATTTTCTTTTTATTGTTATATGTTCTTCCATCCAGCACTTTACGATAAATAATTTTATCCCCCTTTTTATATGTTTGTATAAATTTATATATGTATATATGTTGGATTTACAACTACATTAATTAGACGTCTTATATTACACATGTCTGACCATTCGTCCCTTTCTAAACATCTACAACAACAGATAGACTAAACTATCGCCCGGTTCACACTCCACCCACATCTATTGAACAGGTGAAGAGGCTCATCCTTTGTTTCCTGTTTAGGATGCGGTTTCCGGTTTTCTCTTTTCCAATCTTTTCATTCTTTTCCTTTTTTATTTTTTATTTTTTCAATTGGAGTAGATAGACTAAACTATCGCCCGGTTCACACTCCACCCACATCTATTGAACAGGTGAAGAGTCTCATCCCTTGTTTCCTGTTTAGGATGCGGTTTCCGGTTTTCTCTTTTCCAATCTTTTCACTCTTTTCCTTTTTTATTATTATTTTTTTCAACTGGAGTAGATAGACTAAACTATCGCACGGTTCACACTCCACCCACATCTATTGAACAGGTGAAGAGGCTCATCCCTTGTTTCCTTGTTTAGGATGTGGTTTCCGGCTTTCTCTTTTCCATTCTTTTTACCCTTACGTAGCCCCCTGCGCATCAGTGGCGTTACCGCCTTGCTTGGGGTGATATGATTAAAAAAAAAAAAAACCATTCCTATTTACATTCACAATATGAAAAAATAATGACCGATAACACAACTATCCTACACCAAAAACATAACAAATGCAAACTACAGATCCTCGAGGCAATATTCATTAAAAAACTTAAGCCGTCAATAGAATCAACTATGAATACCGTAGTAATGTTCTAAAATGTTTATAAAAAGAACGGTTTTTTCTTGCTTTAATACTTGCATGACCATGACATTACAACTTAAAACATTCCATTGTGGGTAATTTTCACGTTCTAATGAACGCTAAGCAATTTGTCAACCTTTGAAACAAGAAGAAAATTTACAGTAATTTTTAGCAAGATATTTTTACGATTATATTTTGTTACCACAACTTACACCCCAGAAGATGATATCGGGAGGAAATTGAAAGTACTTGGAAATATTGAGAAATGGATAATAAAATCATTTGTCAAAGTTACAGCGCAATTTTTACATCTTTCAATCATAATACGCGAAAGATTATCCATGAGTACGAACGGATTTTATTGAAAAATAAGCAAACACAATGTTTGCTGCAATTTATTTAATCTAACAGGCCTAAAAGAAAATTTGCTGTCTAAATACATATATATATATATATATATATATATATATATATATATATATATATAGAGAGAGAGAGAGAGAGAGAGAGACGACAATTTATCACTCGCACCCTATGTATTGTGCGATTGATAAATTGTCGTCTAAATTAGGCAAAAATGAAAATAAAATGATTGACATTTTGTTGTAACAAATATACTTCCCAAAATTAAATAAAAATTAAATAAAAATATCTTGAAATACTAAATAATAAATTTATCCCATAAAATCGCCATTGGCTACAACCATGACCTTCAGAATATCCTGCATCTGATCTGGACAGTATTTTTTTTTTATTTCGTAAATGATGCCATAACCCTTGCTTTCAGTTCAATTTTGGTATTATAAGAAGTTTTGTTGGTCTCTCGCATAACTGCGCCCCATACATAATAATGAAGGGGTTGCAGTCTAGGGAGTTAGGTGGTTAGATGTAAGGGGTGATGTTGCTGCAGAAATTGTCTGACAGCCATGACTGAGTTCTCCTACTTGTGTGGCATGATGCAGAGTCCTGTGGCTAGACATAGGATCTTACAGCAGCAACCCTCATGATCCAGGGCAGTGCTACCTCCTTAAAGCACTTAATGTAGAGCTACATGTTGAATCTGAGGCCCCCACCAACAAATTTCGAAATTTCTGATTAGAACGATCAAAGTGAGTTTTCAGAGTTTCCGTACTTTCGTAATCAATATTAAACTCATCCAACTCTTTTCAAATCCTCGACACTGTCCGCCAGATTGACATCCAATCACTCGGAAATGTTTGCATTCCGGCTTTTGACGCGAATGCCAAGCAGCACGGCATGCCAAAGTTTCCAAAATTTTGGCGGAGTGAATTGCGTCAGAGAGCTCTTTTTATACAGACGGTGCCCAACTGACCCTACTATATTGCGCAGTGAAAAATCAAAAAGAAATAACGCACATGCGCGAAATTAAAAATATAAATGGTAACAATTTACCCATCGCACCACCCTATATATATATATATATATATATATAAGATAGATAAATAGATATTAACTGAAGATAGATAGATAGATAGATAGATAGATAGATAGATAGATAGATAGATTCTTTTAGGAGGATTAATAATTGTTATATAACTTTTTTATTTAATTCTTGAACTTCACATTTGTCAGCTTTTTTCTTTGCCTGTCAGCAAGATTGAATAATAATTGGGCAATATTGAAATAATGTTCTCTTTCATTATTTATTTTTTTGTTTTCTTTTTTGTTTGTTGTTTTTAGTGTCTCTTAAATCAAAGACTTTCAAAATGAAAAAAAAAATGGATCTGAAGTTAATGAAATTGACGTGGATTTAGCACTGAGAGAGCAAAGAGATCTCAGATGACAGAACAGTGAGTTTTTCACAGCAGATGGCACAGAGTGGAAGTATAGAATAAATAAATGGGTAAAGCCAGAAGAGAAAAATTACAAATGCAATAATGTTTACCCATGCCAGAAATTTGTCTCAGCTTTTAAAACACCTTTGACTGTTGATTTTCTAAGAGCCGCTTAGATGTGGCACAAGGCCGAAGGTATAAGGCACCCAGTTAGGATCGAACTCACTACTTACTTGTAATGATTCTAGCAAGACAAGCTTGCTAACTATTACAACACATCGAGTTTCCCCTTTTCAACAAACTGGTTCCGATTGGAGAACCTCTGTTAACGTCTATATAAATTTGCATTATGTCTCCAAACACATATCTTTAAATAATAAATTTAGTAAATTAGGTACCTTCACTCATTTTCCATAACTAACTTTTAAATTGAATTTAAAAATAAATAAAATAAAAAATAAAAGTTTTCTTGAAATTATTATTTTAGTTTTACTTTAAATTTACTATTTTCAGTAAGCAAAATACTCTGGTGTATTTCAAACAGATATTATATTGACTAGAATCTAAAATATTTTAGAAGTTTTTAACATTTTTAGAAGTTTTTAAAATTTTCAATTTTTCGGCCATTTTTGAGCCAAAGTTAATTCTCAGTTTTTAAAATTTTGCTAATATAAAATATATAAAAATATATATCTGTGACACGTTGTTTTTGGAAAATTAGCAAATTTAATGTTAAATAATTCAGATTTACACAAGTATTACTTATTTACAGCATGAAATTTAGAATAAGGCTATTTCTTAATCACGGAATGTTGATATTTCTGACCTTTCACGTATGATTTGACATGTGACTACAAGAAGATACGAGATAAGCTAAGTGGTATAACTGTTCAATTTCTTTTTCCTGTAAGGGGAAGAAACCATGAAACACATGACTTCTTAATGCACACACAGAAATTGCCATCCAAAAAATTTTCAAATATACAAAAAGAAATATTTAGTCTTCATTTAATAATTCAATAACTAACGCCAACAAATTTTTGAAGTATTTTTTAAATATTTTTGTAATTTTATAAATTATTATAATTAAAATATGAAAATAATTTTTTTAAAATTTCATTGTTAATCAAAATTTTTTCTTCAGACTATAATGTCTTAATTTGCATTATTCTTTAAAGCAATTAGAAGCTTATGTAACTGAATAATGTAATAGTTTTATTGAGCTTTTTAGTTTACTATAAGGGGGAGATTTTCGGAAATAAAGGCAAAGGATTTTAAAAAAATAATAGATGATTTGCCTTTCCTAATGAGTTCTGCGTTTAACTAATAAAATTAAATTTCCCAACAAAATTTAATTTCTTAAAATTTCATGAATTTAAGTGAAGGGGAGTAACAAGTGAAAAAACATTGATATTTTTACTAAGATTTTTTTAATAATAATTTCAAAGATAATTTCATTCATTTGTGAATAAGTTCTAAAAGTTTCATTAAAATCTGACAAGTATTTGATTTTTGCAAGAATTTTCAAATTAATTTGTTTTTTCACAGGAAAAAAAAAACTGAGTTACGTAACATTACATTATCCTTGTAAACTCTCGAAACGATTTGGTTACCTGCTAAGATTTTTTACCAAAATTTCGAACGTGTTAGAAAGGATTAAAAAATCTTTTAAAATAATTTAAAAAATACATTGATCTTTTTCTCTTAATAATAACAAACATTTTGATGGGAAAAATTCGTTTTTATTAAGTTTGCGGCCTGTTTTTCTTCATACTATGCTGTTTTTTTTTTCAGCGATTTAGTGGAGGTACCTAAATCCACATAAGTATATCTATGCTTTCTTTCGTAGCTATCTCTCGGTTAAAGTAGAAAGATAGATAGACTGATAGAATAGTTAATAACGAATCATTCTTTGTATTTAAAATTGCAACAGTAGCTAGATCTAGAAATTTTCGTGTCTTAAAACACACGTGTGACCTATTCACAACAGAACCTCATCATCCGCTGAATCACTAACAGCGGTTTCATTCATCCGAGAAAGGCCCAAGGTAAAATTTTCGCGTTTCAAACTTTTATGATACAAAAAGAACTTTGCCAGATTCATTTGAAAGGAGTATTTTAAGAATATATATTTTTTAGAAATCAATCGATTTTCAACTCTTCGAAGACACTAAAATTGATAGAACCACACCCCGACAATAAAAGCTCAAATTTTAAGAAAAGTATTGATGGCTAACAAATTTAATTGTTTTTTTTTAATAATTATATTGATGTAGAGAGACTTATCCAATGGGCTTACGACGTATAGTAAGATATAGCCGATTAAAATAAAAATTAAGGATATAAAGGCTCAAATCTACGCTGAAAATAGCGAATTTTGTTTTTCTATTTCGCACAAAAAATATATTTTTCTCTAACAAAGAAAGAAAAATAACTTAACATCTTTTATAAATTATAATAAACTTTTAAAATTAAACTCTCAATTTCTCAGTGCCATGCCTGTAGAAATAGTGCATCTCTGGCTCGCTAGTAAGAATCGTCCATTGAATAATGAATTTGAACATTCTCGGTTACAGTCATGTGTTTACATTGCATATAACACGCTAAAGTCCACCTTCCTCTACCGAGCGTCCATAGCTCAGAGGCAGAATCTGATGTCAATTCGGTCAGGTTTCAATCCTGGCTAAAAGCAATCGGATGTCTAACCGTACTGATGAGTTGTAATACAGAGAAACAGATCTGTCTGCGGATGACTATATATATATATATATATATTATAAGACCACAAAAAAAATTAAATAAAATCTTAACTGCAGTATTTTATCAATTGTTTTTAATGAAGCGTATATATATATATATATATATATATATATATATATATATATATATTCTAAACATATACTTTTAATATAAGAGACAATGAATGTCTATTATGTTTAATCATGAGCTGTTCTAAACGTCGTATTTTGGCTTTAATTTCAGTTGAAAATAAAGACAAAAATTTTCCAACATTTGGACAATTTTTTTATTAATTTGTTTCTAAGCTTTCGGCTCACATGAGCCATCTTCGGAGAGGTTATTAAGACGGTGACACAATAACATCCACCATCAGCGACGATTTTATTTTGTGTTGACATAAAACTCCGCTAGGCAACGACAATAATTACCAAAAATAACAAACGCAGTTCGCAAATTTGCAATGCGGTTCTATGACGTCACACCACGTGACAGCTCGAAATGACAACAGAACCATGTATTCAAATGCAATGTAACGTGCATTACATCATACAAGGGTTGTCAGGGAAAAGATACGAGTCAAGGAGATAAGAAATTCCAATATATATATATATATATATATATATATATATATATATATATATATATATATATATATATATATATGTATGTATATATATATATATATATATATATATATATATATATATATTTGTGTGTGTGTGTGTGTGTTTGTGTATATGTGTGTTAGCTTATCTTTGCCATAACAGTGTTGAGTCCTTACTATTCTCAGAATTTGGTAGATGTGAGCCCTTAAAATGTATATTTTCTTCAATTATTAATTAATAAGTAATAATTCTGATATGACCAATTTATTACTAAATAATAATAGAATATCGCTCAGCCATTTTATGTTCATTAGATTTTAACAAAAATACGAGTTATTACTTTTCCAGTTATTATCACTGTACTCTGCTCTTTCACGTCGCCGGGTTTTGCATCTAATGTCATGAAACAATCCAGCAGTGCCATAACAGCAATAGTGTCATCTGGCTGATTTTATACAGCAAAAGTTACGTTACAGGTAAAAATATCTGATAAACACCAATGGTATATTACATATTAAGCAATATATATAGAAATGTTTTGAAATATTGGTAATGTTCCTTTTTTGTTGTGAGTGGGGGATTAGTATCTCCTAAATTTAACTTCGAAAGGCTGATAATATAAAATGGTTAAGATAGAATTTCCTACAGTAGATGCAGAATTTCAGTATCACCACATTTTGAAATGCCTTCTTTTCCCTCGTCTTGATTTTTGCTCTGTTCACCTCACTCTCTCACAGTACACACACACACACACACACACACACACACACACACACATACACACACACACACACACACACATATATATATATATATTAATTTACTTGTTTAAACATTATTTTTAATAGATACTCATGTTTAAGTAGATACTGTTTTTTTATTAAATCAATTTACAGAGCCAAATATATATATTTTCAAATAAAAATTCGAAAATTATATATGCCGTATGGCCATTTAATCAAGGAAATGCTCACTTCTTCAGCGGCAAAGTTTATTTATTATGCAAATACAGTACAAAATACTTCTGGCAAATCATTTTTTTATTGTATTTGCATAATAAATAAATTTTGAGCATTTTCCTTGTTAAAATGACCATTCAACATATGTTATTTTCGGATTTTTATTTGAATATATATATATATATATATATATATATATATATATATATAGTTTAATTCGTTTAAGATATAGATATATGAAGATTCACATAATGTGTGTGTATATATATATATATATATATATATATATATATATATATATATTCACATTATATATATAATAAATATTCACATAATATATATATAATAAATGACATACTGGATTATTTAGCATGGAAAGTTTTCTTACCACGGATTGTACGTCGTTACTCTCTCTCTCTCTCTCTCTATATATATATATATATATATATATATATATATTATCCCACTTCTGTGGCACGACTCGGATTTTCATGTGCTATGCAATCATCAGGTGCATATTTCAAATTGACAGTTTAACAGATTTTAATTTAAGTTCACTCGATGTACATGGGAATTAAATCTTATAAAGTTACTGCTCTTTTAATAACAACATTAAAAATTCTATTACATGTGGATAGAAATCAAAAATATAAATTTAAAAATTTAAAATAAAAATAAAAAATAATAAAATATGATTTACGTCCCTTTGATTTCTTCCCCCTGCTTTGTATTATCTATTTGCAATAACATATATATATATATATATATATATATATATATATATATATATATATATATTGTTATTATAACTTTAAACGTTATTTTTAGTGCACACCTGTTTTTGAAATAAAAGTGCCTTTTTGGTGGGGCTTTGCTATTTGAATCAGTTTGTTACGTGTATACGTTCCTGCTCTCTCAAGAAAATTTAATTTAAAAAAATATACTATCTGCCAGTGTAGGAACCTGCGTCCTTCTTGTAGGAAGAAACCTCAGTTTTCCTCTGGCGTGCTCCGAACCGTTCGGCCACTGAGTGCATTACAACCAATCGAGGTCCTATTTACCATTTTACTTCCTAGTTCAGTTCTGACCGAAATTCCATATCTACTTAGTTTCATATCCGAAACGCAAACAAAACAATTTGTAAAAAAATAATTAATTTATTTTTAATCCGACATTTTTCTTACTTCTAAGGTTATTTTATTTTTTAACCGTGTGTATGATGACTATCGGCCTGAACACACGAGAAATCTTATTAAATAAAATGTCCACTCCAGTATGATTTGTCCTGCATCGCCCTTTGTAGGTGAAACCACCGTCTGACTCAACGTATTTTACATCGTTCAGCCATGGAGTCATAGCCCTGCATGATTCTATTTACTCTTTTAAGGAACGCAGAATTTCTCGAAAACCGATATCTGCTCGACTTCGTATCTGAAACATAAACAAAGCAATTTCGAAAGAATTAATGGATTTATTTTTCATCCGACTTGTTTATTAATTTAAAGGTTATTTTTAGTGGATACCTGTGCTTGAAATAGACGCAATGCCTTTTTGTTACATTACAAAAAAACAGTGTGTGTTACGTATATCAGCCAATTAACTCAAAAAAATATTAAAGAAAATTTATTCACAAGGCAGGTTTCTTCTTCATTAGTTTTTCTCGAAATCGGAGGACGATAAATGAAATACACATTGTTTAATAAAATGCAGGACGTCTATTTCAAACACAGTTATCCACAAAAATAACGTCTGAAATAATAACAAACATCGAACTGAATAAAGATATATTTAAGGACTCCTAAATCGCTAAAAAATCAATCTCTTTTCATTTTGATGAATGATGTGGCTTGAGAAAGGTCTAACCTATAAAATTATTTTTTTTAATTCCTTATTTTTTACGAGTGGGGGAATCTAGTTTAAGTAGTGCCCAAATCACTGACATCAGAACACTTTTCTGAATATAGACAAAGATATTCATGGTCAAAACCCTGTAAATTTTCAGTTAAATCACTGAAAACGAACATTACCCCTTACCCCTGACAAGATGTTCGTTACTGTTTGCAGCATTGTTTCGCTGCAGCTGTTGCTTCTATGTCCCTGAACGCCAAGGGACGAAAGTTGGAAGATACATTTTTGTCCTCTTTCATTCTTCTTCATCTTTTTTTTAAATTCTTTTTTTTTTTTTGCTTTATTTATATTTTTCCACATGACAAATTTTGCTTCTTTTCAGAAATGTGCCCGACGTCCTCGACCTGCTCAACTTTTTTCACTTCTTAAATTCATTTTTCAAAAGCGTTAGATGTTTGGGTCGAAATTTGTTGGATTATCATTAAGTAGACCGATGATAGACCGGAAAGTTTGATGGATGGAAACACGGCCGGTTAAATAAATGCTTGCTTGCTTCTTGGGACGAAAGTTCGAGTGTCTGGCTTGTCCGAGGTGCAGTGGGTGGGGAAGAAAAATCAAGAAGAGCGAGTATTTGTTTTTTGTTATGTTTGTTTAAATGATTTCATTTTTCATTTTTTTATTTTTTATTTAATGGCTGGTGGGGGAGATTGAATATAAAATATATCTTTATTACGGGTTAAGCTAAAATTCATTAACAGCAAATTTTCAAATGTTTTTAATTCCTCTCGATGTTTGTTCCGTCACATCTCTCTCTCTCTCTCTCTCTCTCTCTCTCTCTCTCTCTATCTATCTATCTATCTATCTATCTATATATATATATATATATATATATATATATATATTTGTGTGTGTCTGTGCGTGTGTGTATATATATATATGGTATCGCACATTGAGTGTTGGTGTTAATAAAACAGTGCTCGATGTAATTGAGCTATTAAGTATATATCGATAAATATATATTTTTATAAATGTATAAATATACCTTTTTATCCCTAGCAGTAGCACGACTTGCATTTTCATGTACAACACAATCTTCAGGTGGTGTATGAATGTATATTTGGGTAGCAAACTTTCATTTAAACATATTTCGTTGAAATGAAACAATGAATATTTGGTCAATTTTTTATTTAGGTTTTTCAGCATTCTTACATTTTCCGTTTGGTGGGAGTAAGGGAGTAAGTAGAGTATTCAGTGTCATATCCCTTCTTCACAGTGACCCAATCGATACTAATCGGGTATCGACTTATGCACCATCCGTCACTTACAACTGTTCTCTGCTCACATCTCCCTCCCTTTCTTTCTTTCTTTCTTTCTTTCTTTCTTTCTCCTTCCCGCATACACACACACACACACACGCACACACTTTCTCGCAAGATATATATAACTCGTTTCCAAATGAAAAATATTCATAAGTTCGACAATATAAATGTATTGAATACTTTTTAATACAATTGTGTACTAATTAAATTACGACCAAAAACTAATCAATTAACTAATTATATATATTAATTTAAAATAAAAAACAAATTTAATTATATATATATATGTATATATATTATCGGCGGATCAAGGTAAAAATCTCATCAGAGCAGTTGTCACATCGGTGAGAAAGTGACTGAAAGGCTGTCAAGTCAGGATCGATTACGTTGAATACCCTCCTTTGAATTTCGTCTAGAACCTCAAGATGAATACACACACACCCACACACACACACATATATATATATATACATATATATATATATATATATATATATATATATATATTCACTCTCTCAAATGACCTGAAATGAAATAACTACATCGAATCCATAGTTACATCTACGGTTAGGGAGGATGGGTCACTGTGTCGGTCTAGGAGGTTTTTCTCTTCGGAATCCATCTTACGCATTTATAAATCTACCGTTATTGAATATTGTTGCCATATCTGTTCGGGTGCTCCTGCTATTCATTTTGATGTTCTAGACGAAATTTAAAGGAGGATATTGCAATATAATCGATCCTGACTTGACAGCCCACTTTCTGTCACTTTCTCAGCGACGTGATGTGGCAACTGCTCTGATGAGATTTTTATCTTGATCCGCCAATCACATGTATTATGTGCGCTACTAGCTTGACAACAAGGCCTCACTCTTTACCGTCGAAATAGTTAAATTCAAATGCCTTTTCTACAAATTAGTTTCTTTTCTCGCATTTCCCATTTGCGGAACTCCGTTCAGTTTGCTTGCTCCCTGATAGCTACAATCTCGAAAAGTTTAAAGGCAACGTCATTTGCAATCTTTTATCTCCTTGATTCCCATCCATGATGATGATTTTAAATTCTATTTTGGAGTCACTAATAACATCTGGAAACATTGCTTTAATAACCACATGTCTTTAAACACGAGTAAATACAGCAAAAGCAACGTTTTATCTTGATATTATAAGAAATTTAAATACAACAAAAACAACACGATTATTATCTGGAATATCGTCGCTAAACTAAATCCCATAATGGAAAAAGAGATAGATGTAACTCGGGCCTTTTAGAAAAGCTTGCCAGCTTAAATCTTATAAATAACCCTAATCTACTTAACAAAAAAGGGAATTAATGACTACATACTGCCATAGAAAAATACTTAAATACGTTTATCTCTTCCTTTCTCATCCTTGTTTTCCCCCTTTCTTTCATTCATACTTTCCCCTGAAAATATTAGTATTAATAATTGTGAATTACACCTCGTTGTACTCATCTCTCTGCATTTTAATAATAATTTTTTTAATTTAAAATTTTAATTTTAATTTTTTATCTCCATGTAATTTTGGTTGATTTAAATTTTACTCTTGATAAATTTAAAAATATTACCCTAACATTATAAGATTTAACTCCCACGAACTACGAGTGAACTTAAATTGAAATCTCTTAAACGGTCAGTTCATAATATGCATCTGATGACTGCATAACACATAAAACTTTGAATCGTGCCACCGACGTATGATAATATAATATTTTAGATTTGTCATTTATTACAAAAAACTGAAAACTTCTAATCTAATTCTTAGAAACAATTTATCATCACAAAAATACAGCCTATATAAATATAATGTTGTTTGTGAATTCTCATGTCCATGGGAGACTGTATCTCTAACACTGATAATCAACAATCAACATTAAATTTTTACAGGTGCTCTACATGCATATCTCTCTCTCTCTCTCTCTCTCTTTCTCTCTCTCTCTATCCCTCCCCCTCTCTCTCTCTCTCACACATGTGGACTTGTTTTTGTCAAAGTTTAATGAAATTCACGTGCATATAGATCAAGATATCATAGATGGCCAATATGATATTAACACAAGTCAAATTATAATAGATAACACCAAAATATTATATTGAACGCAATGCAACAACAAACATGAGATTCTGGAAATTGTTGTAATTCAAGGAAAGCAGCCAACATTAAATATAAAATCTTTCCTCCATTCAAGTATATATGATAAAAAAAAATAATAAAAATACGTAAAATTTCAGTTTGACCTTTGTAAATGACCTTGTGCAGGGGGCTACGTAAGAGTGAATACATTGGAAAAGAGAAAGCCGGAAACTACGTCCTAAGCAGGGAACAAGGGATGAGCATCTACACCTGTTCAATAGACGTGGGTGGAGTGTGAACCGGGCGATAGCTTAGTCTATCTACTCCAATTGAAAAAAAAAAAGAAAAAAGAAAAGAGTGAAAAGATTGGAAAAGTGAAAGCCGGAAACCACATCCTAAACAGAAAACAAGGGATGAGCCTCTTCACCTGTTCAATAGACGTGGATGGAGTGTGAACCGGGCGATAGTTTAGTCTATCTATCTACCAAATGAAATTAAATTGCTTCTAGCAAATTAGAGAACGCCAAAACTAGCCAAATAAATTTCATAAACAGATAAAAAAAATAATAAAGTCTTAAAAACGACTGTAATAAAAGCCAAAAGTACATGAATTCAAAAAGAAATAAAAAAGAAATATGATTTATCATTTATTACATAAATGAAATTTAGAAATTTTACCAATTGTATAGAAGAATTACAGAAGTTAGAGAAATTTAATAAAAATTGGACAAATAGCCTTTTTCGATATTTTTCAACACGACTTGTTTAAAAAACTCTTTCAACCTAAATACAGCTTATATATATACTAGCAGAATAGCCCGGCGTTGCGCGGGTGTAATGAAGGCTTTAAAACTAATCCTTGGACGTTGGCACGAAAGACTAAAAATCAATAGTTTTTTCCAGTTAAAGCGAAACCGTAGACTGAAAGAAAAATGAATGGATGTAAGTCAAATTTTGATTTCCTGGTATCGATATCAAATAAGTTTTTTGGTCGTAAACTGAATTTTGAAGGCTAAATAAGTCCTCTGAGTAAATGGTATCATGCCTGAGACTAAGAACTACAATTATACCTACTTAGAGCCAAACACGAAGCAAAAACTAAAATAAAAGTACTGAAAAAAATGCAGACATACAGGCAGATAAACAGACACACACACATACATCTTGCCTTATATATATATATATATATATATATATATATATATATATATATATATATATATTATCGATATTCTGCACTATTGTAAGAACTACAACCTTGAAACTTCTGAATATCGTTTCTTATGTATTTGTTTATGAGTGTATCAAATTTGATTAAAATCGGACCAATCCTTCTATAACCCGATTTTCTCGATTATCGATTTTCGATATTTATCGGGAATACCTCGACACAAAACTTAGCTAAGAACACTCGCAGACGCTTATAGTGCAACTGTGTAAATTTTCAAGAAAATCGATTCAGCCGTTTCGGAGTCTATAGGTAACGGACGCACACACACACACAGACACACACACACAGACACACACACAAAGTTCCATTTATAAATAAGATTATATATATATATATAGAGAGAGAGAGAGAGACAGACAGACAGACAGACAGACAGACAGAGGGAGAGGGAGAGAGAGAAAGAGAGAGATGGTTGTCTAAATTACGCAAAATTGAAAATTGCACTGACATCTTATTTTAACAGATATATATACGCAGTTACACAAAAATGTCTTAAAATATTAAAGAGTAAATTTACTCAAAGAGTAAATTTAACTCAATTGGCCATTGGCTTAAGTCACCGCCTCCAGATGACCTCGGAATCTCCTGCATCTTCTCTAGACAATCTCCTTGTTTAGGTTGCTGAATGCTGCCATAACCCATACCTTATGTTCACCTTTTGTGCTACAGTAAGTTTTATTATTCTCTCGCTAAACTGCGCCCTTTATATAATAACCAAGGAGGTTGCAGTCTGGGGAGTTAGGTGACCACATGTATGTGTTTATGTGGTTGCATAAATCGTTTGACAGCCATGACTGGGTTTTACTGCGGAGTCCTGTTACCAGACACATAATCTTCCAACAACCTCCTTCTTGACCCAGGGCAGCACTACCTCCTCAAGATACTTGATGTAGGCATCCTTGTTGAGTCTGGGACCCTCACCAACAGATTCGATTTTTTTCTCATCAGAACGATCATGTGAGTTTTCCGAGCTGTTGTACCTTCTTAATCATCATTGTACTCATCCAACTATCATGTAACTATCCAAGATAGATAGATAGATAGATAGATAGATAGATAGATAGATAGATAGATAGATAGATAGATAGATAGATAGACAGAATGAAATAGATAGATAGATAGATAGATAGATAGATAGATAGATAGATAGATAGATAGATAGATAGATGAACACAATGAAATAGATAGATAGATAGATAGATAGATAGATAGATAGATAGATTAACAGAATGAGATAGATAGATAGATAGATAGATAGATAGATAGATAGATAGATAGATAGATAGATAGATAGATGAATACAATGAAATAGATAGATAGATAGATAGATAGATAGATAGATAGATAGATAGATAGATAGGTAGATAGATAGATAGATAGATAGATAGATAGATAGATAGATGAATGAATGAGATAGATAGATAGATAGATAGATAGATAGATAGATAGATGATAGATAGATGAACACAAATAGATAGATAGATAGATAGATAGATAGATAGATAGATAGATAGATAGGTAGATAGATAGATAGATAGATAGATAGATAGATAGATAGATAGATAGATAGATAGATAGATAGATAGATAGATAGATAGATAGATAGATAGATAGATAGATAGATAGATAGATAGATAGATAGATAGATAGATAGATAGATAGATAGATGAACACAATGAAATAGATAGATAGATAGATAGATAGATAGATAGATAGATAGATAGATAGATAGGTAGATAGATAGATAGATAGATAGATAGATAGATAGATAGATAGATAGATAGATAGATAGATAGATAGATAGATAGATAGATAGATAGATAGATAGATAGATAGATAGATAGATAGATAGATAGATAGATAGATAGATAGATAGATAGATAGATAGATAGATAGATAGATAGATAGACACAATGAAATAGATAGATAGATAGATAGATAGATAGATAGATAGATAGATAGATAGATAGATAGATAGATGAACAGAATGAGATAGATAGATAGATAGATAGATAGATAGATAGATAGATAGATGGATAGACAGAATGAAATAGATAGATAGATAGATAGATAGATAGATAGATAGATAGATAGATAGATAGATGAACAGAATGAGATAGATAGATAGATAGATAGATAGATAGATAGATAGATAGATAGATAGATAGATAGATAGATAGATAGATAGATGTTGGAGTTAGTGTAATGGTTAGGAGTTTGGAAAGAGACATCTAGGACCCGTGTTCACCGCATTCACTTTCGAACAAATAGATTGAGAAAAATGTATGAATACATTTCTTCTCTTAGATGTGGGTTATTGCAGGGCAGACTGGGTTCTCTTGCCTCGGTTGGTAATTCGACATTTTTTCTTTTTTTTTTTTTTTGTACATTCAATATACGATCTTTTATAGAGAAAGATAGCCTGTTTAATATTGTTACCTGCCTCCCTTGTATTACAAGGACTTCCTGAATTTTATGTTGACTATTTAAAAAAATGTCAGAAAATGATAGATTTTTCGCTGACAATTAGCTAGTAATTTTCTAGTGTCTAGTTTCCTCATGAACATAATTATTAAATGTTGAGTTTACTAATGAGTAAAATTTTTCTATTGTAAATCTCTAGTGAACGGAATAATTATAATCTTTATAAAAGTCAAACTGTATCTTTTTTTATTATTTGTTACTTTTGTCACGCTAATACAAACAGTTATATAAAATTAAATGAACCCTGTCCTGATTCAAGTCTATCACCTGGAGGCAAACGATGTACAATTATACAAGTTGCTGAAATAGTTTGGATAAATTTAGCATTTGCTTTCCTGACGGCTACAACCTCCAGAAATTTAAATACAAAGTCAATACTCATCTACTAACCACTGGACTCTAGCTCTCTCCCCACCCCCGTATAACCTTCCCTTTCTCTCCACCTATGTATCTGTCATTGCACCTGCTTTCTCAGCTTTCTATTGTTCCTTTCTAACTAGTTTGTACTCCTCACTCTTTTCTAATTAATCTTTTTACATTTATGTAGCCCCCTGCACATCAGTGGTGTTTCCGCCTTGCTCGGGGTGAAATGATTAAAAAAAAAAATACTAACATGTTTATTTTTTAATTTTGTAATAAATTCAATGGGTTATTTATATTACTTTCTTTCATTTAACATAACATTGATCCGGTAAAGTCATTCAACAGAACATGCAGCATTTTCATTCTATTTTCATTACAATTTCAGGCAACAGTTGTTGTTTTTTTTTAAGTTTAATAACTATCACAGCTTTCATACTTTTCTTATGCTTACACCATAATTTTTAGCAGTTTGTGTTCATTTGGTTTTATTGTTATTTTTTCAAATCATATTGAGTTGTTTTTTTTTAATCGATGTACGCGTGCATGGCGATACATTCTTTAATCGCGTCGTAAGGCGTCATTGAGGACCGTTCTCTCCGACAAGACCGTTTATGGAGTGAAAAGATTGATGAGTTGCTTTAAATGGCGATACATTCTTTAATCGCGTACATCGATTGAAGTACACAAAAAGTAAGATCAGCCTGCGAAGTTCAAATTTTTATATAGTGATTTTTATGTTCAAATATTTATATAGCGATTTTTATGTTCAAATATTTATATAGCGATTTTTATGTTCAAATATTTATATAGTGATTTTTATGTTCAAATTTTTATATAGTGATTTTTATGTTCAAATATTTATATAGCGATTTTTATGTTCAAATATTTATATAGCGATTTTTATGTTCAAATATTTATATAGTGATTTTTATGTTCAAATTTTTATATAGTGATTTTTATGTTCAAATATTTATATAGCGATTTTTATGTTCAAATATTTATATAGCGATTTTTATGTTCAAATATTTATATAGTGATTTTTATGTTCAAATTTTTATATAGTGATTTTTATGTTCAAATATTTATATAGCGATTTTTATGTTCAAATTTTTATATTGTAATGTTTATATTCAAATTTTTATATAATGTTTTTAATTTTCAAATTTTTATATCGTGATATTATGTTCAAATTTTCATATAGTAATTTTTATGTTTAAATTTTTATATTATGTTCAGATTTTTATATAAGATTTTAATGTTCAAATTTTATATCGTAATTTTTATATTCAAATTATTATATTAGGTATTTCTAGTAATTCGCAAGTAAAACAGCACAGCATAATGAAAAAGGCCACAAATTTAACGAAAATAAAGTTTTATCGTCAAAATGTTCAAGTTATTATTTAGAAGAAAGACCAAAGTATTTTTGAATTATTTTTTGAAAATGTTTTAATCCTTTCTAACATGTTCGAAATTTTGGTTAAAATCTTGTTTTGTTTACGTTATCGCCTACTCTAACTATTAACATTGATTTTTTTTTTGCGCGCGCCCGCGCGTTTTTTTTTTTTCCGTAGAAAACACATTAATTTGGAAATTCTTGTAAAAACCAAATAATTGTCTGATTTTAATGAAATTTTCAGGACTTATTCAGAAATGAATGAAATTATTTAAAAAATTTTGTTTTTAGAAAATATTGGTAATTTTTTTAAATGTGTTACCCTCCCCCCCTCCCCACTTACTTAATTTAATGAAATTTTGCGCATAACCTTTTTGTTTCTTGACATTTTTTTTTTTAGAAGTAGGAGTCTTTGAGATGGAAATTACCTACTTTTCTTTTCTAATTAGTGCCAACTAAATCAAAATCTGCTCTGAATTGAAAAATAATAAATCCAATAAAACTATGATATTACTTAATTAGAAAAGCTTCTAATTGTTTTTGTAAATAAGTAATATTAAGGATATTATTATCTGAAGAAATAAAATTTTTCTGATGAATAATTAATTTTTACAAGAATTTTTTTCAAGTTTTTACATTTTAATTATAATAATTTAATAGTTTAAAATCTTGTAAAATTCTGTATTTGTTTGTTCCCTGGAGGTTATATAATAATTAAGTGAGACAAAACTTACGAGTTCAAAATTGCAAAGATTATTAACCGTAGAGATGCCGAACTATTTTTAAAATAATTTCTATATACTTAATACGTTCCTTATTTTCATGTAAGATTGACTAAAACTGCCATTATTATGAAAAGGTTACGTAATTTAAGAGTTTTGTCCCTTTCCTTAGATTTATGAAAATTGCTTTTATGTTCATGCGTAGAAAGCTGTCATTGCCTCGTCATTCAACAATCCGTCAAACATTCCATCAGATGAACACGACCAATCGTTAATAATTGGCTGTATATTACTTTTTTATGCTATAAGTAAGTAATGTTTCTTTAAAATCAGATTAATTTAACTTTCAATTTTCTAATTTTACTAAAATAAAGTGTCAGAAATCTTTTGAAATATTTTTAAACTCGATGAATATTTGTTTGTTTACAAATTTCTTAAAATTAAGAAAATGGCCGCTTTTAAAAAAATTTTAAGAAATCAAAATCAAATGTGACCTTCCAATCTATGGAGTTTCTATCTGAAATACACCAGAATTTTTTACTTAATGGGAATAATAATTTAATCATTAAGCTTTTAATTAAATCTAAAATGAAATCTTCAAGAAAGTTTTTTGATTTTAGAAATTTCATTTTAAACTTAGGTATCGAAAATTTATGCAGAAAAGGGGAGGTACATATATTATGTAGTGGTTTTTGCAGGAAAGAAACAAATTCACAGATTTGGTCGGTAAAAAGAACCCAGAATTACGTTAAAACCTGCTAAAAGTTTTCATTTTTTTAATAGTCAGTTGTGCTTAGTTTAATTTGTAACATATGTAAATACAGCAAAAATAGCAAATGTTGGTAAGATAGCGATGTTCACAAATCATTACCCGGGCACCCCAATCAGACTTGAACCCACTGGGTCGGGCGGGGTGGTCGGTGGTTGCATGCACTAGCCCTGTTTAGAGATTTTTGTAAAGCATTGGTTTGAATGTTAGTATGATACTCTTGCTCTAAATGACCTTGTGCCATTCTGAGATAAACTGACAACATAGATTGTTATATTCATATATAGATTCAACTCAGATATTAAATAACCCCTGTTAACGCCTGAATACTTTCTCAAAGCCTAGCACTTAGTGAAATAATGATGCATAGAGAGACTGAAATGCTTTTTTTTAAATTATTTTTCATTGAAGAAACTACAAATCAAGAATGTCACAGCCCAAAAAATATATATATAAAAAGAAAGGCATATAAATTTTTGATCAGCAGTGAGCGAAATTGTCCATAAAGCACATCCTTGAATGTAAGCCCCGAAAACATTAAGCATATTTGTAGATAAAGTATATATGTATATATATATATATTTGTTATCGTTGTTATTATTATTTCATTTTCATTTTTTTCGGTGCAGATGAAAAGGTTTTAAATAGTCAAATATAATTAATGGGAGGAGCTCACGCGTTTTCTCTTGTCCTACCCTTGCCAAAATAAAGTAATCCCTGTCCTTCAAACAACGAGATTTAACAGTCAACGCACATGATCAAATTCATACTTAACGCGACTGGATGCCCTGTCGCGCATGCGTGCATCCATGCGACGGGAAGTTCGTACATGTAAAGGAAGTGGGAAAGAACAACGAAGTACTTTTTTCCGTTGACATATTTGCTTCTAATTCATATATGTGTAAATGTGTATTTCTACATATGTGGGCAATGTATGTGTGCGCGTGCCGATAGAAGTTTCACTGCCTGTTTTGATGCATGCATGTGTGTGTGTGGGTGGGTGGGTGTTTGGGTGTGGGGGTGCTTCAGTGTTAAAGTCAGCGTTAAAGAAAATAAGCGAGACAGAGACGCCGCAAAATATATGATTATAAAAATTAGGTAACTCCTAACATGTAGATAACTCCTAAAACTTAGCTAACTTCTAAAGTTTAAGTAACTTCTAAACATTAGGAAACTCCTAAAATTTAGATAGCTTCTAAAATTTAAGTAACTTCTAAAAATTAGGTAACTTCTAAAAATGTTAAAGTCTAAAATGCATTTTAAAGAATAAAAAGTCAAATTTAAAATGCATTTTAAAATGCATTTTAATGAATAAAAGTTCTAATTTAATAAGTTTAATTTAATTTTCTCAAAAATTAAAAATATTTGGAGTATTTCAGATGAAATTGAACTTGACTGAAATCTTTTTTTTATTTTCTACTTTTTCAGTAAAATCGATGAATGCATCCATATTGACTGATTTGTTAACAACATCTCTTTGTTAAAAATATAACTTTTCTTGATTTTTATTATGTTCAGTTCATGTTTTTCATCATATATTGTTTTTTAGCGAAGTTTTCGGGGTACCTAATAAAAATATTGTTTGTTTTTACTATTATAAGCAACATCGATGGAGCATGCAGATCTTTTTTTAGGGATATATAAGCATAAGTGACAGAATTTTACAGATATTAATTATATATATATATATATATGTGTGTGTGTGTGTGTGTGTGTGTGTGTGTGTGTGTGTGTGTGTGTGCGTGCTTAAATAGTGAGAGAAAGCAACAAAGAGAGATTGAACATTAAATAAAAATCGAATTAGATAGATAGATAGATAGATAGATAGATAGATAGATAGATAGATAGATAGATAGATAGATAGATATAGAATAAATAAAAAGAGCATAACAGGAAACGTATCTCAGTCTAACATGTTTCGCTTTTATTAAAGCTTCTTCAGAGACTGAAAGAAAAAGAAAACACAAAGAGACAACATTCTTTATATTGTGATTTGATGTTAATTCTTATTAATCAGATATGTGCCACATGTATTAAAGCAACAGATAATTATAATTTAACTGTATGTGCGTAGAGTATTTTGAATGGTAAAGTATATAATAGAATATGTGTATAAAACCTCTTGTCTGTTTAAGTGTATGTTGGACGGTAACGAGATAGATAGATATTACATAGCTTTATATAAGAACAGAATTAGAGTGTGGGATTGAATAGCCTTAGGTAAGAATATATATACATATACAGAGAGAGAGGGGGGATTAGAAAAAGAAATAAGCTAGAGAGAGAGAGAGAGAGACATACAGAAGGGCTTTAAGAACAGGTTGCACTAATATTTATAGGTAAGAAGCCAAACGAAACGAGCTTTCTCTATGTCTTGTCTGATCATCTTGAATATTGTATTGCATTTCCACTTTTACATCAACAGGTATCGTGTAACCTAGTATTACTTCAGGCTTGGTACTTAGAAATGCGTTGTGTCCCACCAAGTAATGAGTCATTAAGGACCGTTCTCTCAGACAAGACCGTTTATGGTGTGAAAAGATTGATGAATTGCTTTTTATAACGATACATTCTTTAATCGCATATATGCAAAATATAAAAAATTGATACTCTTTTGCAATTTTCTTATCAGGGTGATCTTGGTTTATACATTAGGAGAAAAGGTCCCAGATGCGAATTACAAACTTAAGATTTTAACCTCAAGTACAGAAGTTTAAGTTACAAAGTGTTTATATTTCTCAGATGAGGTATTGTAATTATTAACACTATTTACATTGTTCGGACTGCAGTATTTATCTGTCTTCTCACTTAAGACAAAATGTAGCATAAGGCCTTTTTCCTGTGTGTTATCTGGCCATATATCCTGGCCGAATATTTCTGTCTAATTTTTCCCAGACGAAACTCTACCCTTCGGCGGAATTTCGACTGGGTTAGTACTCTCGACCCGAAAGCAGAGAGTTCGACAATGCTCGAGGCAGACTTAACTGCCGTCGACATTTTTTGGACTGCCGTTCTCATCTTTGTTGCCATCAAGGACTCATAGCCCAGTAGATTCTGTTATTCTCCACCTGTATTTGGCATTTTGGATTATATCTTTTGCTGATGACCATAACAGGAGATGGAAAGTGCGACACGGAGATCCGAAGGCGAATTGGCATGGCAAAGGACGCGTTCCAGAAGATGAGCAAAATACTAACACACAGGAAAATCTCAATAGAAACGAAGAAAAGAGTTCTAGACTGCTACGTGATGTCAGTTCTTCAATACGGCAGTGAATGCTGGACAATATCATCGAAAATGAGGACAAAACAGGAAGCGGCCGAAATGTGGTTCTACAGAAGGATGCTACGGATATCGTGGACTGAGCATACAAGCAACGACGAGGTGTTAGAAAGAATGGCAACAAAAAGGAAATTGATGCTGAGCATCAGGAAGAGACAACTGAAGTTCCTGGGACATGCAATGAGGAAGGAGAGCCTGGAGAACCTGATACTGACTGGACAGATAGAAGGAAGGAGAGACAGAGGAAGGCAGCGGATAACATATTTGCAGGGCCTGATCAGGTGAATGACGGAACGGGGGTTGCCAGGAGCAACAGGAGCAAACATACTAAGAGCCACAAGGGATAGAGAGACGTGGAGAGCCATGATCGCCTACGTCCTGAAGGGACAGGGCACATAGAAGAAGAAGAAGAAGAAGAAGAAGAAGAAGAAGAAGAAGAAGAAGAAGAAGAAGCCCAGTAGATAAAAGCAATAGTTGAATCCAGTTACTTGTCCCAGTGAGGTACCTTCCAGTGATATTATGTATTTCTTTTCAAAATAACAATTCAGTTCTTGTTTCCATCAATTTTTAAAATGCTTTTCTACTGGAATCTCTGGCCAAAAAATAAAGTTGACATTATGAAACAAGTTCAAATTGAGATTTAAAAAAAAAAAAGGGATTGGATAATATACCATATCGCACTTGCAACATGTGGATGCAAGATGTCAAGTAACAAAATCAGCGATCTACTTTCTTGCTTTTACCGACCTACTAATTACAGCATCACATCAACCCACTAATTCCTTCAAATTCTAAAACTATACAACCTTCTTAGGATATTTTAGCGTCTCTCGACGTTAAATATTTATTTACAAATGACTCCATTAATCAAACTATCTGCATAATCCTTACCTCTGTGTATAAACATAATTCCATTCCACCGCCATCCATCAAACCAAATATCCTCAAAAAATTATTGCACGCCTGTACCACCAAAGTTCTTTTCTACGACCATAATGGCAATATCTACACCCACATTAACGGTTGTTTATGGGAAAATCTTCTCGACCCGTGCTTCTCCAGCTACTACATGTCACCGTGGAAAATAGGATATTTTTAAAATCGCTAATTCCATGATAGATTTCTGCTATGTAGACGACATTTTTTTTATCGAAAAACAAATAAGAATTGATAATGTGAAAACCACATTAAAAAAATTATATCCGTAACTTTATCTATGAACTTAGTCAAGTAAATAAGGTTCTATTCCTAAACGTTCCCGTAGAATTCAGTAATAACATATTTACAACTTCGTTATACAAAATAAATTCTAGCCGAAATTCTTACCACCTTAATTTTCAGAGTGAATGTCCACTTAGATATAAAACTGTAGTTATAACAATTCCAGAAGAGAGCACGAGAATTTTTCCTCTCGTTCCCTTGTCCTTAAAGAACTCAATAATGTAAAACAAACACTAGTTAACAATGGTTTTCCTAACTACCTCATTGACCACCAGATTAGTCTGTTACTTTCTAAAGTAATTAATAATGATACCGAATATATAGATAAAACAATAACATTAACATCTTCTACAAAAGCCAAATAATAACCAACTACAAGCAAAACGAATTTGTTCTTAGAATTATCATAAAGAAATACACAATCCCAGTCGACTCGAACACGAAAATTAAATTAATCATCTATTGCAAAATTTTAGAACAGCTAAACCTATCATAAAAAATAACAACACGCCCGCAAAATCATAACTAAAAAGAACCAACATTATTTACGAGTTCAAATACCCCTGAAGGAATTGCGTTCCTCATCAAACTAAACTAAATAAATAATTTCATTAGTCACACTGGTACATGCCTATCTAGAAGACGTACGTTACCCCTATTCGACAATAGCCCATGATAATTCAATTAAACACACAAAATCCTACTAAATTCCATCCGAAACTTGCTAGTAGAAAATAAAAAATAAAACACTCAGATACAAGCAAATAGAGATTAAAAAGAACGTGAGCTCTAATAATAATAAAAAAAAAGGGAAAAGGCAACACTCAATAATATTGTGTTGATCACGTGTTGACTATGTTCAGAAAATTAAAAAAAATCCTGTAACTTTCGACACATACATAAAACAACCACACATGTTTAATTAAAAACAAAAATTGTCCTTGATAATGGTGAAAAGAATAGCTAAAAGCACTCAGGTATGCAGAACTTTTGGTCAGTTTTTACAAACTTCATATCCAGAAAAGAAAACATGTACGAACTGAAGAAAAATTAAATCAAAATTAGATAAAAACATCGTCAGTCATCTTGCCGTCTTTGACGAAACATGTATAAAAGTGAGATCGATGCCCTAATTCACAATATAAATATATAGGGAGGTGTACTGTGGTGCAGTGGATATCGGATTGGAACGAGAAATTGGAGAGCTGAGTTCGAATTCAGTTGAATTCGTTGTATTCACTTACGTGCAAATAACCTTGGGAAGGATATTAATCCGTCTCTTCTCCCTCCAGCTATGGATTAAATTGAAGGACAGATTAGTTTCTATAGACTAGGTTGGCAATCAGTCTACTGCACAAAGTAATGGAAACCTAATGTAGGAAAATCTTCTACAGTCATGGCTCTTTTGAGACATGATCACTCAAGCGTGTATTACGTATGGCACTTCACTGATATATTTATATATGTCAGTGTGTATGTGAAAATGGATTAAATACAAAAACAAATAGATTAAAAAATACACTTACAACCACCTAATTATTAATATGTATTGATACATATATTGCCACACAATAAATTTACAAGCACATACATAAATGTTTCAGAAAGGCATATATTTATTTCTACTGTTATATTACGTCCCGCAAGAGAGTCAAGTACATGAAAGTCAGAGTTTTCCAAACTGTGAAGAAGAAAATATATATTTATTATTAGAAGAAAATTTTATCTTTATTACCACTACTATGCAATATATATATATATATATATATATATATATATATATATATATATATATATATATATACTATGCTATATACATATATATATATATTTATATATCGCAAAGTGACGCCATAGAACCGCATTGCGAATTTGCGAACTGCGTTTGTTATTTTTGATAACTATTGCCGTTGCCTAGCGGAGTTTTATGTCAACACAAAATAAAATCGTCGCTGATGGTAGATGTTATTGTGTTACCGTCTTAATAACCTCTCCGAAGATGGCTCATGTGAGGCGAAAGCTTAGAACCAAATTAATACAAAATTATCCAAATGTTGGAGAATTTTTGTCTTTATTTTCAACTGAAATTAAAGTCAAAATACGACGTTTAGAACGGCTCATGATTAAACATAATAGGCATTCATTGTCTTTTATATTTAACAGTCTATGTTTAGAAGAAAAAAAAAATATATATATATAGTCTCACAGCAATAATATAGATTCCCCTTGTCTTTTGTGTAAATATTTTCATGGTAATTATTCTGATGAGCTTTCGTCTTTGGTACCTAAACTTTACGAATTTAAGCGCAGCAATAGATTGGTAGATAGGTCTCATTTTTTAACAGTTATAATTAATAAATGTAACCCTTAGTTCTATGATAACAGTTTCTTCTCTTGCACATCTCGCCTGAGGCATTTTCCTCTGGCGACTTGCTTTACAGATTAACTTTAATCTTCAAAAATTGAAATACAATTTCAATAGCTATGATCCAAATTCCTTTTCCCTTATTGTTTTTTCTCATTAGTAATCTTTTATATCTTAGTAGCTTTATTGCCTTACTTTACAGATAACGTTAATCTTCAAACATTGCTTTTCAGATAAAGTTAATCTTCAAAAATAGAAATGCAATTTCAATAGCTGTGATCTAAATTCCTTTTCCTTTATTGTTCTTTCTCATTAGTAATTGTTTGTATCTTAGTAGCTTTATTGCCTTACTTGAGATGAAATGATTATATATATATATATATATATATATATATATGTGTGTGTGTGTGTGTGTGTGTGTATATATATATATATATATATATATATATATACACACACACACACACATATATATATATATATATATATATATATATATATATTTATATATATATATATATATGATAATAGGAAGTCTTTTCACGACAAGGCCTTTCGTTCCGAGCGGAACTTTAGCAAGGCAAATGTAGAAATTTTATTTCGTAACTTGTATATTTATGCCACAGAAATAATAGCGCTGAGAAAAATCACATTCTACGTTCAAATTTGAATTAGAGAACACTGTAAAATATACGGAAAAAATCTCTCGGCGCTAAGCAGAGGAAGAAAAACTATGGAGGAGACTAAGTGCTATATATTTTTATGCACTGATATAAAATGTTTTCCTCTTGTCATTTCTTTTGTTTTTGCAGATACATTTATTTATATCTTAATTTTGCGTATATATACAAAATGCGCGCGTGTGAGTATGAGTGTAAGTGTGTATGTGTGTATGTATGTGTGTGTGTGTGGTGCGTGCACGTGTGTATCTTGTGCGTAATTATTTTGTCAATAGTTTTTCTTTTACATGCCAAACTTTTTATCGACGTATTTCAAATACTAAGCTAAGGAAATTTAAGAACTACTTCTGAGAATAAGAATATATATATATATATATATATATATTCTTAATAATAATAATAATAATAATAATATATATATATATATATATATATATATATATATATATATATATATATATATTCTTAATAATAAAAAATTATCCTTACCGTTTTGTGTAACGATTGAAAATTCATTGTGCGATATTTTATACACACACACACACGCACATAAATATATATGATAAAAATGCGCAATGTCAGCAATAGAGCGTCTTCAAATATAGAGGTCGATACTCGGGGTCAACATCAAAATTGAACTTCTCTCTTCAGATCTTAATAGTGATGCTGTTACAAGTTTTTCGTAATGTGTGAGGATGGCGGCAACGGCTCTTCTTACTCAGGGTTCAAGGTTTGGCAGTTTTCTGATTACTTCTTCCAACTGTTCCTTAACAACCCGAACTCTTGCATAATTGAATAATACCATGGTTCTTGTCGTGCCATGTCGAGCATGAATGGGTGTCCCTGCAAGTGCCACCGGTGGACAACCCTGAGGCCACATTATGTTTCAGCCTGCGCCAGTTCCCTTCCTATAAATGTTGCATTTGTCAACCGACTGCTACTGCTCCTCTAGGCCTCTCTTTGCAGATGTAATTTTTAATTATGACACCACATAATCAAAGATATAAAACAAAAACGACTAAACAAAAAACATCTACACTTTTCAATATATCTTTCTCTAACGCCAATGGGATCCCTACCAACTGTTGCAGTGTGGCATCATTCCTCTACGAAAGATTCCCTGACACCCCATCTCTCTGCGAAACTAACCTCAACCCTACAATTCCCTCCTCTGATTTCTCTATTCCTGGATACCTTCCTCTCTTTAGGAAGGACTTTAATGTCCACATGCATGCCAGGATGTTTTTGTCAGCGAACATCTCTCTCTGGCAAGGGGGAGATCTCTCTTGAATCTCCCGTCCACTTCTAAATGTGTCTCTGTCTCTCTTTGCTAAACTCAGTAAGCTATGTCTTCTTTCACTACCGCTCTCCTTCCTCTTCTGACTGCTGCATTCTAGATAGTATTTTTGACAATATAGACACGGCTATTTCCCTTAACCCATTTTCTAATGTATTTGTGTTCGGTGACTTTAATGCACATCATTCCAAGTGGCTGGAAAATTTTGTTACTGATCTTGCTGGAATCCAAACGCTGAACTCAGTCTCTTACACAAGTTGTTGATTTACCTATGCGTTTCCCAAATAATCACAATGGACATGCTTCTCTTCTAGATCTCTTTCTTACTTCTAACCCAGATTCTTGCCATGTTAAGCAGTTCTGTCCTCTTGGCAACTCTGATCATGCTGTCGTATCAGTAAATGTCACTTTCTACTCCTCCTCGAACAAGGAACCTACTGGCACTCGTTCCGCGATTTCCTTTGCGATGTCCCTTGGAACAATGTTTTTGGTTTCCCGATTCAAGACTGCGCCTCTGAAATCTCCTCCTGAGTAAACACCGACATCTATACTTTCATACCAGCTAGAAAATTTCTACTTAAACCTAGTTCATCTCTTTGATTCTCTCCTGCTTGCTCAGCTGACATCGCCTACAAGAATCACTTCTTCCGGCTTTACCAGAGTGACACGTTTGATCACAATAGGTGGTTCTTTTTCTCTGCTCATAATAAATGTAAGTGTGTCCTAAATGATGCTAAGCTATTGTTTACTGATAAAATGAAGCAGCGTATAACCTCTCGAAAGTTTGGTTCCAAACTGGCGACTCTGCAAGTGTATACTGAACAACGGAAAACCCTTGATTCCTCCTTTATTCAATCAATTCAAAGTACTCACATCCACAGCAAAGCCAAGCGATTTGCTCGCAAATTCTGATCCAACTCTATACTTGATTCGTTTGGTGTACCTACACTCAATTTCCCAGCTAGAACTAGGGCTCAATTGAGTAATGTATATATATATATATATATATATATATATATATATATATAACCCCATCTCTGCTATCTAAGTTTGACTTCCATAAAGCAAGCGGAGAGGAAATTCCAGCCATCGTCCTAAAAATGATTTCCTTAAGTTGATTCCAGACCTCTCCAAACTTTATAACTATTGCCTCACTTCTTTCTGCTTTCCTGCTTGTTGGAAATCCTCCTCTGTATTTCTTGTTTTTAAGAACTCGGGTGGGGGGGTGCTCATGACCCCACTAATTATAGCCCTATTATCCTCTTACAATTTTTGGTAAGGTATTCGAGGCTATTATCAATGCTGAAATTGTTAGGCATTTCACATATCCAACAATATGGCTTCCATTTCGCTAGGTTTACCTCTGATGTTCTAACGACCATCACTGAATGTATATACCAGGCTATTGATAATAACAGTGAAGTTCGAGCTGTTTCACTTGATGTCTCAAAATCATTTGACAGGGTTTGGAATGCTGGCCTTCTGTGTAAGCTCCAGAGCTGGGGTATTTCTGGACGATTGTTTGGTTTAATCCAATCGTTCCTATCAAATCGTGAACTGAAGCTTGTTTCGAATGGGCAAGCTTCTATATATTTTCATACAAATGCGGACGTCCCTCAAGGCTCTATCCTAGGTTCTACGATTTTTCTGATCTTCATTAATGATCTTCCTGATTTAATCAATTCCCAAGTTGGCATCAATGCAGATGACACCACCATTTACGACCGTCTGTATAAGAACTCAGCCAAGGCTAAGAAAGTAAACATTGCTGCACTTCAAAAGGTCCTCCAATGGGGTAAGAAATGGCCAGTAAATTTTAATTGCTCGAAAACGAAGCTGATCTCCTTTAACAACCATAGAGAATCATTCCTGCCAACCATCAGAATGAATGACGCTAGTCTCCTAGAAAGCAATATACTGCGCCTTCTTGGCCTCACTCTCTCAACGGACCTCAAGTGGAATGACTACATTGAATCCGGTATGTGCTTTTTTGGGCAATGGATATCGACTCGGAACGAGAAATCGGAGAGCCGTGTTCGAAATCCAGTTGAATTCCTTGCATTCACATACGCGCAAATACCCTTGAGAAAGGTATTAATCCGTCTCTTCCACCCCCATTTATGGGTTAAATAACTGGACAGATTGGGTTCTATTGCCTTGGCTAGCAACCAGTCTACCGCAGAAAATAATGGCAACCTACTGCGGGATAATCTTTTGTCTAGTCAGTCATGTCTCTTTCGAGACATGATCGCTCAACCGTGTATCACGTATGGCACTTAACTGACTAACTGACTGACACTGAATCCATAGCTAAGAAGTTTAGTTCACTGTGTCGAGCCAGGAAGTTTAACTTGTCAGAATTTTGAATATTTATACATCTACCATTCGCCCGTGCATTGAATACTGTTGTCATATCTGGTTGGGTGCTCCTGCTATTCATCTTATGATTCTCGATAAAATCCAAAGGAGGATCTGCAATATAATCGATCCTGACTTAGCAAGCCGCCTTCAATCATTTTCTTACCGACGTGATGTGGCTGTCCTCTGTCTTTTTTACAAGCTTTTTCCCCCTGGTACACGATCACATGTATTTACTCGTGCTACTAGACTGACTTTAAAGTGTCACCCTTTTACCGTAGAAATATAAGAGACAATGAATGTCTATTATGTTTAATCATGAGCCGTTCTAAACATCGTGTTTTGGCTTCAATTTCGGGTGAAAATAAAGACAAAAATTCTCCAACATTTGGATAATTTTTTATTAAGTTAGTTCTAAACTTTCGGCTCATATGAGCCATCTTCAGAGAGGACGTTAACATAAAAACATCCACCATCAGCGACGATTTTATCTTGTGTTGACATAAAACTTTACTAAGCAAAGATAACAGTTACCAAATTGCAAACGCAGTTCGTAAATTTGTAATTCGGTTCTATGACGTTACACCGCGTGAGAGCACGAAATGTTAATAGAACCATATATTTTAAAGCAATGTAATGTGTTATGACCAGATTTAAACATGATTTTATTAAGTGTGGGTTGTTTTGATTTAATGTAGATGGCCTCCAATATCTGAAGGTTCTTTTTACTGTGTGTATGAGTGAGGATTATTGTATTGTTGATTAAAATCTGTCTGTTATTGCCTACACGGCTATATTTTTCTAAGAAATGTTATTTAATTGTACTCTAAACAGAAAGGTGACAGGTAAGTCTACGGGAGAGCGTGGTTGCAGTAAAACATATATATGTAGTGGGTTTATTATTAGTACCAGAGATCTGAACGGGCATGTAAATTGATGCACAACATTGGTGTATATATATATATATATATAGCGTCATTGAAAAGTCACTATTTTGTATAAAATTGCCTCTTTCGTCTCACTTTAATTTTTACAAGACGGGAGAGTCCATCATATATAAAATAGGGTGTTACTTTTCAATCGCCCTGTATATAATTTTATTATTTAAAGTTTGATTATTTGGCGAGGAACTCTGATCAATGTCAGAGAATTGAATGATTATAGAGGCACACGTACAGCCACACACTCATATGTATATATATATATATATATATATATACTATTAAAAATAGACACGAGTTGATTGAAACTCGAGTTACGACTAGAGCCATATGTTTATTATATATGTCTCTGTGTGTGTGTCCGTGTGTGAACAAATGGGTGTGTGCGTCTATGTGGGCGTATAGCATGAATCGATAATTTTCGGGCAAGTTTGGTTAGCATTTCATTATTCAAGATAATTAATCAACAGAGTAAAGTACTATATTAACGATTAAAATAAATTACAAGCATTATCGTAGATTGTCGGGGTTACTTTTTTTTTAATCATTTTTTCCTCATGTATTTCTCTTCTCCTTTGTCGTCACTTTGGCTTAAGGCAATTATCGCAGGTTAATTTCACCTTCATAAAAATCATATACATATATATGTCAACATGTATTCAAAAAACAGAAAAATACACACACATACACATGTACATGCAATTTATTTTCCTTCTGGGGTCTCGTTTACTATGAATAATTAAGTTATATTTATCGTTAATTAAAAGTAATAAAAGTCTTAAATATAATTGTAATTCATAATATAAGAAAAATTAAGGCAGACACGTTATTTCGTAGAAAATCGGAAGTATAAGCCTATTTCAGGCAAACCATCATCAGCTTTTGTCTTTATTGTACAAAGGATTTTACACGTGTATATATATATATATATATATATATATATATATATATATATATATATATAGTGTATTGAGGCAGCAGATAATTTTCTAAACATACACTGTTAAATATGAACGAATGTCCATTATATTTAATCATGAGCCGTTCTAAACATCGTATTTTGGCTTTAATTTCAGGTGAAAATAAAGATAAAAATTCTCCAACATTTGAATGATTTTTCTAACTTAGAACTTAATCAAAAAATTTCTATATTAAAGAATATACACTACTCGCCGAAACCTAGGGGAAGCAAGGCGGATGTGCGGTGTGGTGCAGTGGATATCGACTCGTAACGACAAATCGGGGAGCCGAGTTTGAATTCCAGCTGAATTTCTTGCATTCACTTACGAACAAATACCCTTGAGACCGCGTTAAATAATAGGACAGACTGGGTTCTATAGCCTTGGCTGGCAACCAGTCTACCGCAGAAAACAGTAGCAACCTACTGCGGATAATCTTCTGCCCAGTCAGTCATGTCTTTTTCGAGACATGATCGCCCAAGCGTGTATCATGTAAAGCACTTAACTGATTGATACATTTCCAGTTTCTTTATACTTTATCAAATTTGCTGTCATGCATTTTCGATGTTCTCCGTTTTCATATTCTACAATAATATTCCTGTACTTGCAGTTATTAAACCTCGATGTAGCAAAGAGATATTTTCCTTTGAATAAGACCTAAATATTCAAACATTTTGTTTCCATACTGAACATCTCCTTCCTTTAATTGTACAATTATTTATTCTTAAAGCAAAATCTCTACTGTATTCTGATTAACAAAACTTCCAGACAAGATATAGATCTTGCTTAGTAGCATAGCTATGGTGTCTGTCACTGATCTAGCATCATCTATGTAAAGGTCTACAAAACACTTCGGTTCAATCACTAATAATCTATGCACAGCCTTATTCAAATAAAATGTATAAATATATTCAATAATCATGTCATTGCTAATCATAGTATTATCAGTCTAATGATATTTCTGCTTTTTTTTATATATTTGCATTAATGTTCAAGTTAGGTACCTATATCCATTTTCGATATCTAAATCTTAAACCGAATTTTTCAAAATAAATAAAAAAAATTCTTTAAACAATTTTTTTAATTTTAATTGAAAGCTAAAATGATTAAATCTGCTATTTCCAGTAAGCAAAATAAGTGTGGTGTATTTCAAACAAAAATTATATTGATTGAAATATAAAATTTTGAGAAATTTCGCAATTTTTCGGCGACTTTTTAAGCAAACAAAAGTTAACTCTCAGTTTTAAAATCTTGCAAAAATAAAATATGTATCTGTGACACGTTATTTTTTAAAAATTAGCAAATTTAATCTGATTTACACAAGTATTACTTGTTTACAGAATGAAAATTAGAATAAAACTATTTCTTTATCACGGAACGATGATCTGTCTTGCCTTTTCTGTAAATGATTGACGTTTGATGACAGCTAGATGGAGAGATAAATTGACCAGAATTAGCATAATTGTCAATATTTTTATTTATTTATTTATTTTATTTTATTCTTTTTTTGGTGGGGGGTAAGGGGAAGAAAGCGTGAAACATATTACCTTTTAATGTAACACATAAATTGCCATAAAAACTTCAAATACACAAAAAATATTTAAAAAGTACGATGACTCGACGATTTATATTAAACTTTTCAATTTTCGATTGGTAAATATAGTCTTCACTTGATAACTTAATGATCTAACCACCTCAAGATTTTGAAATTTTATAAACAATTATAATTAGAAAAATAAAAATGAAAACATTTTTTTAAAATTTCATTATTCATCGAAAAAATTTTTTCTTCAATCTTTAATGCCCTTAATACATATATTATTATAAAAGCAATTAAAATCTTATATAATTAAATAATATCATAGTTTTATTTATTTTTTTATTTTATTACTCGAAGCAAATTTTTAGAAAAAAAGTTATATGTTTAAAAAAAAGTAATAGATTATTTACATTCCTCAATGAGTCCTTCGTTTAATTAATAAAACACACTTGCACTACAAAATGTAATTTCTTGAAATTTCATAGTTTACGTGGGGTGGAGTAAAAAATGTAAAAACATTTTCAAGATTTTCTAAAAATAATAATTTAAAAATAATTTTATACATTTCTGAATAAGTCCTAAAAGTTTCATTAAAATCCGACAATTATTTGATTTTTACAAGAAGAGTTACGTAATATTACATTATCTCCTATAAACTCGTTACAATATGATTACAATATGATTACAATATGATTACAATATGATTACAATATGATTACCCGCTAACGAATATAAAAACAAAATATTTCACAAAAATTTCGAACATGTTAGAAAGGATTAAATTTTTTTTAAATAATTAAAAAAAATATTTTGATCTTTCCTCTTGATAACATTATAAACATTTTGATGGAAAAGGTTCGTTTTTTATTATTGTACTCTTTTTTTTTTCATACTATGCTGTTTTTCCAGCGATTAAGTGAAGGTACCTAGTTTAAATCAAAATATGTAGTTGGTTGCAGTAACTCTGATTTTTTTATTAAATAAAAGTCGTCATCAAAATTGAATAAATAGAAATACAAGGTCAGTTTTTATTAAAAAAAAAATAATATCTGAAGAGTAATATGAATTACTTTGTTGTTGTGAAATTAAAATCGAATGAGAAAATTATTTGTTTTAGTTAAGACAACTGAACTGCTGTTTTAGTTTTGAAATAAAAATCAATACTAAGAATGAGTCCCCATTTTGTCACGGTTGCGACAAAATTTACAAAAGTGAAAACATAAAAATATTTTTTTTTAAATTTTTTTTTTAATCGTATCACCCCGAGCAAGGCGGTAACGCCACTGATGTGCAGGGGGCTACGTAATAGTGAAAAGATTGGAAAAGAGAAAGCCGGAAATCACATCCTAAACAGGGAACAAAGGAATGAGCCTCTTAACCTGTTCAATAGACATGGGTGGAGTGTGAACCGAGCGATAGATAGATCTGTCTACTCCAATTATATTACAATTAAACATTCAAAACAATATTTATTCAGTCTAAGAGAAATTTAAGAATTTTAAATCAAAGTAGAGAAAAAATAAAAAATATTATTATCTCCAACAGAAAGTCAACAGTGCTCTTAATCACAAATATTAAAAGAGTTTTAACAGCGAGTCTGTGCTAGGACTGTGCGAAGACTGATTGTCAATTCTTTGATGTTTTTGTGATAGCAAAATTATCCGCAAGTCAAATGAACTGGCGAGGCAAACCAGCGCTTACATTTATATAGGTGGGCAGCTTCTTTGAAGAAAGTCCTCGCCATTTCCAGTATTTCTAGATCAAATAGGGTTATTCTCAAACTTGGAAATTGATGTGCCTATGTTGTGGATTCTCGTTGAGAAACCACACAAAATAATAAATAACAAAAACAGATATAAAGTTATGTAAGTTATCATGATAAAAATATACAAACTGGAACACGGGTTAGTCAATTCAGGAATACTAGGAATACTATTAGTAGAAACAAACTATACAGTCTTGTAGTGAAGAAGAAAGTCCGGGTAATGAGTCTATATCCAAAACAACTCCAACTTAATATGCAGCAACTTACTGACCAACTAAGCGGCGGTACAACAACTCGACTCTACCACACTGCTCCTCGCCGTTCTCTGTATAAGCAGGATTATATGTATACATCAGGCGAGTTCATTCTTATGTGCAAAAAAGGGGTGCTCCCCAACAGTCTAGTATGATATATGTGTTCACCGATCGCATTATGCGTGGCTTGTCGTAGTATTTTCTATTTCTAGTATTTCCTAAAGTTCCTGTAAGAATTCACTTAACATACACAGATGTGGCCCCCTATGCTCATAGGTCTCCCGGACAGGTGCCATAATGACTCATAAATAGATAGATAGATAGATAGATAGATAGATAGATAGATAGATCTTAACTGACTGAGATAGATAGATAGATAGATAGATAGATAGATAGATAGATAGATAGATAGATAGATAGATCTTAACTGACTGAGATAGATAGATAGATAGATAGATAGATAGATAGATAGATAGATAGATAGATAGATAGATAGATCTTAACTGACTGAGATAGATAGATAGATAGATAGATAGATAGATAGATAGATAGATAGATAGATAGATAGATCTTAACTGACTGAGATAGATAGATAGATAGATAGATAGATAGATCTTAACTGACTGAGATAGATAGATAGATAGATAGATAGATAGATAGATAGATAGATAGATAGATCTTAACTGACTGAGATAGATAGATAGATAGATAGATAGATAGATAGATAGATAGATAGATAGATAGATCTTAACTGACTAGATAGATAGATAGATAGATAGATAGATAGATAGATAGATAGATAGATAGATAGATAGATAACCTAGAATATTTGATATTTTTGTCAGGTAAATTCCAGTAGAGAGAAACTCAAAAGAACTCAATGTTATTTTTTTTTAACAAAATAATATAATCTTGAAAAAAATTCTGGATATTCTATAAATCCATGGGTAATAAATATTTCGCAGCTAAAACAACCACTCCTCAGACCCAAATCATACAACAGTAAATGTTTAAAATCATCCAGAAAATCATCACATATATATCTATATGTGACGGTTTTCTGGATGATTTTAAACATTGACTTGTATGAATTTGGTCTGAGGAGCTGTTGTTTTAGCTGCGAAATATTTATTACCCATGGATTTATAGAATATCCAGAATTTTTTTCAAGTATATATATATATATATATATATATATATATATATATATATATGAAAGATGAGAGAGAGAATATAGTAATTAACACGGCATCTTTTAAAGAGCGCTTGGGGCGTTAAACTAACAATCACCTTGCAGATTTCTTTTTCGAAACTGCCTATATTTATTAAGGCTTTACTTCCAATATTGAGCATTTTTCCCCCATAAAAACAGTAAAGTATATAAAATAAACAATTTGAGATGTTAACTTCTTTCGCTGATAAAGCCCGAAGATTCTCTTTCAACCCTAAATTTTTGACTCGTTTTGTGAATCCTTGCCTAACTTTTCACTGAGAACAGTCTCTTTTGAGTGAAATGCATATAACCCCTTCCATGGTTGATGCTCTCATCTCTAATCTGAGTCCCCACAAAACATGCAGACCTGATGGCATTCATGTAATTTTTTCGGAAGAAGTTTGCTCCCGAATAGGCTCCTTCGTTCTTTAAACTATAATAAATGCTTCGCTGCCTCTTGATTTTCTGCTTGCTGGAAATTCTAATCTATTGTTCCAGTTTTTAAGAACGCAAGTAAACTATCCGCACCTTCCAACTATCAACAACGGACTTGTGCCTCTTTTTAGAAAACTCCTAGAAGCCCTGGAATGTGCCTCGAAGTGCAGTAAATATCGACTCGGATCGAGAAATCGGGGAGCCGAGTTCGATTTCCAGTTGAAATCCTTGCATTCACTTACGCGCAAATACCCTTGGAAAAGGTATTAATTCGTCTCTTTCTTCCAGTTATAGGTTAAATAAGAGAAGAGATTGGTTTCTATAGCCATGGATGACAACCAGTCTACCACAGAAACTAATGACAACCTACTGCGGAATAATCTTCTGCCAAACCAGTCATGTCTCTTTCGAGACATGATTGCCCAAGCGTGCATCATGTATGGCACTTAACTGATTGATTACAAGCCCTAATGAATGCTGAATTCGTTAAGCCTCTCACATCGTAGGGACTTTTTTCAGACAAATAATATGGTTGTCGTTTCTCTAGACCAACTACTGATATGTTGGCGATAATTGCAGAAAGAGTCTGTCAAATTCTAAATAAGAATGGTGAAGTTATGTCTATTGCTTTAGACACCTTAAAAGCTTTGGACAGGATTTAGCATGCAGGTATCAATCACAGATTGAAAAATTACGGTGTCTCCAGCCAAATTTTTGAACTGATCAAGTCTTTCTTATCAAATCGTGAAACGAAAGTTATCCTGAACGGCCAGTCTTCGAGATACTTTTTTGCTAATGCAGGTGTCTATCGTTGGTCTTCCGTTGTTTCTCATTTTTATTAACGACATTCCCCAGGGCATCATCTCTCAATTTTCTCGATAGTAAGTCTGATCAGTCTAATATGGTCAAATTGGTGGCTGAGGTAAAAAACGACCTTGAGGGATTTTAATGGTTAGCAAGCTTATCTCACTAGAATCATTACAACTGAGTAGTGAGTTCGATCCTCACTGGGTGTCCCTTACTTTTAGTCTTGTGCCACATCTAAGCTACGCTTAGAAAATCACCAACTGGGACAAAGAATAGCTTGTTAATTTTAACGCTTCTAAATCAAAACTACACTCTGTTAATCATATGGGAGACCCCTTTCTGTTTTCCATCAGTATGGCTGATGCTAACCTCCAGAAGAGTGATTCAGACCAACATTCCCGACTGATATGAAATGAAAAAACTATATTAAATTCATTGCTAGGTCGTCTGCTAAAAAAGTGGGTTTATTGTCCCGTCATAAATACTTTTTTCTCTCCAGAATCTATCCTACCTAACTCTAAGTCTACAATTCATTCATGCTTAGAATATTGTTGGCACCGATGGCACGGTGTTCTTGTTACGTATTTAGAAATTCACGATAAAATCCAAAGAAGAATCAAAAATATTACTGGCCCCTCCCTGTCTCCACAGCTTCAGTTACTTTCCCACCTCCGTAAAGTTGCTTTCTTGTGCCTTCCCTATAAATATTTCCATGCTAATTGTTTGGATGGAAACTTCACTATATTTGCCCCGACTTTGTGAATTTAAGCGCAGTAGTAGATTGGTGGATGTACGTTGTGGTGCAGTAGATATCGACTCGGAACGACATATCGAGGAGCCGAGTTCGAATTCCAGTTGAATTCCTTGCATTCACTTACGCGCCACTTCCCTCTAGTTATGAGTTAAATAATAGGACAGATTGGGGTCTATAGCCTTGGCTGACAACCCGTCTATCGCAGAAAGCAATGGCAACCTACTGCGGGATAATCTTCTACCCGCCAAAAGCGTGTATCTCATATGGTACTTAACTGACTGACTAGATTGGCAACAAGGCCTCACCGATTTGCGGTTGAGTTGTCTAGATGCAACCATAAGTTCTATGGTAAAAGTTTCTTTGCTCCCAATTATCGCTTGTGGACCCCCCTTCCGGCTCCATGCTTTCCAGTCAAGTTTAATCTTCAAAAATCTAAATACAATTTCAGTTGCTATCTACCGTCCTCCTGATTACTCTTCTTTGTTCTCGCTGCTTGGCAATGTTCTTCCACACCTGGTAAAATCTTGTATTATATATATTTCTAAAAATCGAAATATGGCATCAAGATCGTCATGGTAAAATTTCTAAAAATCGTCGTTATTGGAAGATGATTTTTAGCAGATGTTAAACAATCAAAATGCTTCGGTGCATGGATCAGGTATAGCAAGTTTTTAAAAACCACATTTAGTATAGGGGATAATGAAATTGAATATAGAATAGTTTGCATTAGAGGTTGTTTAGCCAAATATAGCAAATTACTACAGAACAAAAACATTAACATAAAAAGTCGAGTCACCTTGTCAGATTCGAAATTTTCATTTTATTTTGGCGCTACAAGATCACAAAGAATTGTACCAAATAACAGAAGCAATTTCACTTGAGGATTTTCGAAAAGCAGCAACAACTAAAACGAATAGCATATGTAACTCAAAGAGAAAACAATCACATAATCAAAATATCATTCCACACTACTTCAAATAAAACGTTATTGATCGATTGACTAGTTTTCTACACCTTATCAGCCATTTGCTGGTTATTTAAAGCCGAAAAATATCTTTACATTGCAAGGCTTATTTTTTAGATAATAATGATTTAGTAATACAAGTCTTGCTAATTAACTCATAGCTAGAGGGAGAAGGGGTGGATTTATACCTTTCACCTATAACTGTCAGCCAGTTAAGTGCCATACGTGGTACATACTTAGGCGATCATGTCTCTTTCGAGACATGACTGACTGGGCAGATGATTTTCCCGCAGTAAGTTGCCATTACTTTCTGTGGTAGACTGGTTGCCAACGAAGGCTATAGACCCCAATCTATCCTGTTTTTTAATCCATAGCTGGATGGAAGAAAAGGATTAATACCTTTCCAAGGGGTATTTACGTGTAAGTGAATGCAACGAATCCAACTCGAATTCGAACTTGGCTGACCGATTTCGTCTTGTGAGCCGATATCCACTGCACCACAACGCACATCCTTACTTGTGTGTTATTGAATATAACCAATCCAACGGAAATCGGAACTCTGTTTTCCGATTCATAATTTCGAATCATTGTCCATTACACCACCGGTACATCCAAGCTTACAACACCTGGTATTTTCAAACAATCACCCATCTGGGTATTGATCAGGCTCGACGTTACTTAACTTCGGTGATTGTACGAAAACCGGTGTTTCAACGTGATCTGGCCGTAATTCTATTTGCACCTAAAAGAAAACAACCGATCCAAATGGAAATCGAACTCGAAAGAACATTGGTGAAGATGTAAACTCAACAGCAGACATGACATTACTTAACTTTGTGGTGTTTCGACGTGAGAAAGAAAAGAAACTTGCATTAATACTGGAAAGAGCGATGACAGCTATTCTACTTGACAAAGCTATTTTCCTAAAAAAAATTGTTTCAAGAGAAAGATGTTATAAATTTCAAATGGCACTTCTCGATCAATGAAGGGTAGCAATAAAAGAAAGGGAAGGAATAAAAAGAAGTTAAATAAAAAAGAAAGGTAAAGAATAAAAAAAAGGTAAGGAATAAAAGGAAGCGAAAAGATGCAGTAGAAGACAAAGAAATTGTATTTCCTAGAAGAAAATTCTAAAGACTAATCGAAAGTTATTTATATAAGGAAACGGTTGGTATGACCACTACCAATAAACTTGCTTTTTTTTTTTATCATTTCACCCCAAATAAGGCATTCCACTGCCACTATTGCGCAGGGGGTTACATAGGGAAAAGTGATGAGAAGGAGTGGTTAGTTAGAAGAAATGTCAGGAGGAGGGTAATAGACGAATGAGGATACCGAGGATGTGGGTGGAGTAGATGGGAAAAGTGTTTGAGAGAATGGATGAGAGTTCATGTGATAAGAGGTGTCTATTGACCTTACATTTAAACTCCTGGAGATTGCAGCTGTCGGGGAAGCAAGTATATAGAAGGGAATTCAACAGGCGGGAAGTGCGAGAAAAGAAGCTGTTAGAGTAGAAATTACGGTTACATTTTATTTGTTTCACTGAAAAAAGGTGGGACCAAGTTGCTAAAATAGTATTTCGTGCAAATTTATACCTAGAGGGCACCAGTGATCTAAGTTTATTGGAGCAGAAGCCGTGAAAGTCTTTATAGAAGAGGTACAGGGAAGCCACATCACGCCGGTGAGAGAGTGACTGCAGCCGGGCTGCCAAGTCGGTATCGATCACATTACAGATTCTCCGTTGTATTTTGTTAAGAATCCCGAGGTGAATAGCAGGGGCACCCGACCAGTTGTGGCAGCAGTATTCACTACACGGGCGGATGGTAGATTTATATATGTGCAGGATGGACTCAGACGGGAAAAACTTCCGGGCCCTGCACTGAGAACCGACTTTGATAGAAACGTTTTTAGCAATGGGTTCGATATAGTCATTCCACTTGAGGTCCGATGAGAGTGTGAGCCTTGTTACAAATAAATAAATAAATAAATAAATAAATAAATAAAATTTCTGTTACGTTATTTCGCCTTTCTTCATTTTTACTAACATTGTTCTTCCTTCCTTTCTGCCCCGATTCTTCTCTCACCCCCACTTGTGGGGGTCTCTCTCTCTCTCTCTCTCTCTCTCTCTCTCTCTCTCTCTCTCTCTCTCTCTCTGTGTTATCAATTTAATCACCGACCGTTACTATCCTTTATAAAAATAAAATGGCCGAGGGTCGGGAGAAAGACAATTGATGCACCGTCTCCCTAAGTCATTTTGATTGTAGAATCAGCAAATCTGGATTAGTTGGATAATCCAATTAGCATTATTATGATTACTGCCGCACTTTCCCCGCTAAGCCCATCCTTGGCGGCGTTCGTCTTCGTTAAGGATTGAATTAAATCAGAATGAATGATACTAACCTAATATTTCCCCCTTTTCCCTTGCACATCGTTCACCGTTTCTTTGCCTCGCCAGGCCGTCACCAATCAGAGACAGGAGAAAGAGAAAAAGAGAATAACTGTAAAAATTCTCTTCCACTCTGTCTTTCTTCTTCTTGCATTTCTCTTTCTTCTTGAGCTTTTCCTCCTGCTCATTCTTCTACCTCACCATCTTTTTTTATTCCACTTTTGTTTTCTCTTTTCTTCGGTTAGTCTTTAGAATTTTCTTCTACGAAATACAATTTCTTTGTCTTCTACTGCATCTTTTTCGCTTCCTTTTATTCCTTACCTTTTTTTTTTTCATTCCTTACCTTCCTTTTTTATTTAACTTCTTTTTATTCCTTTACTTTCTTTTATTCTTTACCTTCCTTTTTTCCTTCACTTCTTTTTATTCATTCTCTTCTTTTTATTCTTTCCCTTCATTTTATTCATTCTCTTCCTTTTATTCCTTCCCTTCTTTTTATTTCTTCAGATTCTTTTATTCCTTCCCTTCCTTTTATTCATTCTCTTCTTTTTATTCTTTCCCTTCATTTTATTCATTCTCTTCTGTTTATTCTTTCCCTTCATTTTATTCCTTCTCTTCTTTTTATTCCTTCCCTTCCTTTTATTCATTCTCTTCTTTTTATTCTTTCCCTTCATTTTATTCATTCTCTTCTTTTTATTCTTTCCCTTCATTTTATTCCTTCTCTTCCTTTAATTCCTTCCCTTCCTTTTATTCATTCTCTTCTTTTTAATTCCTTCCCTTCATTTTATTTCTTCAGATTCTTTTATTCCTTCTCTTCTTTTTATTCCTTCCCTTCCTTTTATTCCTTATCTTCTTTTTATTCCTTCCCTTCATTTTATTCCTTCTCTTCCTTTAATTCCTTCCCTTCATTTTATTTCTTCAGATTCTTTTATTCCTTCCCTTCTTTTTATTCCTTCCCTTCCTTTTATTCCTTCTCTTCTTTTTATTCCTTCCCTTCATTTTATTCCTTCTCTTCCTTTAATTCCTTCCCTTCATTTTATGTCTTCAGATTCTTTTATTCCTTCCCTTCCTTTTATTCATTCTCTTCTTTTTATTCTTTCCCTTCATTTTATTCCTTCTCTTCCTTTAATTCCTTCCCTTCATTTTACGTCTTCAGATTCTTTTATTCCTTCCTTCCTTTTATTCATTCTCTTCTTTTTATTCCTTCCCTTCATTTTATTCCTTCTCTTCCTTTAATTCCTTCCCTTCATTTTATGTCTTCAGATTCTTTTATTCCTTCCTTCCTTTTATTCATTCTCTTCTTTTTATTCCTTCCCTTCATTTTATTCCTTCTCTTCCTTTAATTCCTTCCCTTCATTTTATGTCTTCAGATTCTTTTATTCCTTCCTTCCTTTTATTCATTCTCTTCTTTTTATTCCTTCCCTTCATTTTATTCCTTCTCTTCCTTTAATTCCTTCCCTTCATTTTATGTCTTCAGATTCTTTTATTCCTTCCTTCCTTTTATTCATTCTCTTCTTTTTATTCCTTCCCTTTCTTTTATTCCTTACTTCTTTTTATTACTTCCCTTCCTTTTATTCTTTTCCTTCTTTTTATTCCTTCTCTTCCTTTTATTCCTAACCTTCTTCTTCTAAGCTTTATTTTCCAACATTTTTCCTTGTTGTCCTCTTCTGCAACTCACCCGTGTTGCTTCGCTTCATCCCTCTTCTTCTTTAGGACGGAGGCCATATGCACTTACATTTGTCCTTTCCTCTTGGTATCACTCCCAACCCCGCTCCGCCATCAATCTGATCAAGCCTGTCATATATGTCTCACGCTGCTTTCCCCTGTCTCTCTTTCCTTCTATCCGTCCTGTGAGTATTAAATTCTCCAGTCCCTCCTTCCTCATTTCGTTTCCCAGGAACGGCATCTGTACCATTCTGATGTTAAGTATGAGTTTGTTTTTACTCGTATGCATCTTCTCTAACACCTCATCGTTGCTCATGTGCCCAGTCTATGGTATCCTCACCATTCTCCTGTAGAACTTCATTTCTGCTGCCTCGAGCCTTTCCTTCATTCTTGAAGAGATCCTCTAACATTCGCTATCATACAGAAGGACAGATATCACATAGTCCAGAGCTCTTTTCTTGCCAATCCGTCTTCGGATCTTAGTGTTGCACTTTCCATCATCTGTTAGAACGCTGCCCTGTGATTTAATTTTCTTTACTTGTTTTATTTTAATTTCTCCAACCTGCATTTGGTATTTTAGGGTATTCTTTTTGCTGATGACCATACATTTCAATTTATGCTCAATCCTTTCTTCTAGCTTTCTTTTGCTACCTTCTGCAGAAGGTCCTTCATTTTCATTTCCGTGTCTGCTATCAGCACTGTGTCATCTGCGTATGTTACATTGTTGAGATTGTGGTCGCCAATGACGAATCCTGGCAAGGATTTTATTTCTTTCAGAATTGTTTCGCTGTATTAGTTGAATAGATCCGGTGAGAAAACACCTGCTTGTCTTACGCCATTTTCTTTTATTACTTTCTTCCTTCTTCCATTTTTATTTCATTCTTTCTTTTACAGCTACTATTTCTTCTTCTTTGTATTCTTCATCTTACCCTTTTATAGCCTCCACTCGATTCTGCTTTTTTTACCAACTATTCTTCGCCCTCTTCTTTCTATATTTCCTTCCTTCATTTTTTATCTAGTTCTTTTCTGTTTCGAACTACACTTTCATTCTCCCTCTCTTTCAACATTTCTTTTTCTCCTTTTTCTTTTTCCTTTCTTTTTTTCTTTTCTCTTTTGCACGTCCTTATTATTCTTAACCCTAGAACACTAACCATTAAAGTTACACCACTACTATAACATACCTGATTTTAAAAATATCAAAAAATATTTAATATAAATCTTTATTTAAATATTTTACATGCAGGCACTTCAAACCTTTTATTTTGAGTTAACATTAATAAGAACTGAAAAACATTATTTAGATGAGAAAATCAGGTACTGAAAATTGTAATTAAAAATAGGAAAATTTTTCAAAAGAAAAAAAAAAAATAAAAATTATTCTCTGATGACTTCCAAAGTCCTCATACGGCTTTTCAGGCCCTGGGTGATGGTCGCGAGCTGCTGCGGCTTCTGTAGGAACGAGATGTAGAAAAAGGCCATATTTTATCTTTTTTTTTTTTTTAATCATCTCACCCATGCAAGGCATTCTACTGCTACTGTTTCGCAGGGGGTTACATATGGGAAAGTGATGAGAAAGAGGGGTTAGTTATAGGAAATTTCAGGAGGATGGTAATAGACGGATGAGAATACCGAAGATTGGGGTGGAGTAGATAAAAAAAAGAGCTTGAGAGAATGGATGCGAGTTAGTGTGATAGGAGACGTCTATTGACCTTACATTTAAATTCCTGGAAATTGCAGCTGTCGGGGAAGCAAGTATATGGAAGGGAATTCCACAGGTGGGAAGTGCGTGAAAGGTAGCTGTTAGAGTAGAAATTGCGGTTACATTTTATCGGTTTTACTGTAAAAGTGTGGGACCTAGTTGCTAATCTAGTAGCTCGTGTAACTTCATACCTAGGGGGCACCAGTGATCTAAGTTCATTGGAGCAGAAGCCGTGAAAGTCTTTATAGAAGAGGCACAGGGAAGCCACGTCACACCAGTGAGACAGCGACTGCAGCCGAGCTGCCAAATCGGTATTGATCACGTTACAGATTCTCCGTTGGATTTTTTCAAGAACTCCGAGGTGAATACCAGGAGCACCCGACAAGTTGTGGCAGCAGTATTCAATACACGGGAGGATGGATGGTCGATTTATACCACAAAATTCACTTTTTTACACTAATTTTTTTAACAAAAATGACTATAGCAACTGAATATTTATTTCTTATGTACAAGTAAATAAAGTCTTCAGTTGAATTTCTACTTACCTCAGCCTCATATACAGTTGATACAAATGGTGTAATAGTGTTTGGGACACATAGCTCATTGACAAGACACACACGGAAACGTGTATTTTTGTCTGCCTTCGTGGGCCAGACAATCCAATGCACCATGGACTCCCTCATGTCTGCTGCAGATAGTCCAGAAACCTTGAAAGTTTAGGGGGATTGGGTAGCTCAAAGACAGTGCATATATGATCCTTGAGCTGCCTCGGCAGAGTGTGACTTGAGAGGCGATGCACTGCCCAGTGTTTCACCAGTTCCTCAGCCAACACCAGCATAAACTGCTTCCTCTTCATCTGTCTGCCACCTGTCTTCTACATATTTTCCCCATGGATAATCCATGAGTTGATAACCCCAGCGTTCAGCATGCCATAGAACCTCTTGGTCTTCCTGCCACACGAATATTGACCACACATTTGATCGAAAGTGTCCACTCCTCCTTTCGTCCTCTTGTAGTCCTCGATGATGGTTGGCTTTCCACTTGACTTATCTCTATGCATTCAAGACATGAGGAGGACAATTTCCTTGCTGGCACATACGACACCATTGACACGTCATTCGTGAACAGGAAGGCATTGGAGCCTGGAGCCTAGAGCCTGGAGCCCGTGTGGTCTTGTCCTTCATCTCTTCTGGTATCTCTTACTTGTTTCCCCTGACTGTCCCAATCAGCGTCATTCCACAATTGTACAGCATATCCTGGATGAGGGGCACAGAGGTGAACTAATTGTCGGTTGTTACATTCCTGTTTGTACTGTGGTAGCGTTGTGTCATGCCCTTGGTGAAGAAGTGGTTTTGCCTGTCTGTCGCCTCTGTTCCCTGCTTCCCAAGATAGGGTATCTCTGACAGCATGTACTTGCTCTTGGCATCATTTAACATGACGATTTTGATGCCGTACTTTGCTGCTTTATTTGGGATATACATGCAAAAAAGGCAGCGGTCACGGAAGGCAAACAACTGCTCATCAACAGTCAGGAACTCGTGTGGGATATAATGGATACCACAGGCCTCAGTGAAAATATCCCGCACCTTCCTGATTGAGGCAAACCTGTTGATTCCTCTTCGCTATTCTCTGATATTAGAGTCATCAAAGCGTAGACAGTTGAAAAGGAAAGTAAAGCACCCCAAATATATAGCTGCCCTGTAGGAATTGAAACCAACTTTCTAAGTGGAGAGGTGGTTGTCTCCAGACTTTCTAAGTGGAGAGGTGGTTGTCTCTCCTGTAGCCACTAAAAATGAGAACCAAAAACATGGCATGTATCTTCTCGGGTGTTGTACGTTGTACTGTGGTTTTCTGATGCTTGTATTTTGCTGCATCAATGTTTACTTTTGTGTTGGTCCACTGGACAATTTCATTGATGATTTCATCCACAAACAACAGAGAAACACTTCTCTGGGATGTCAGCTTGTGAAGCTTGTTGGGAGGGGCCAGGCCTGACATCATGTAATATATTTCTTGCAGGAGTACGTACTGCTCCTGCATTTGACTTAGTGCTCCGCATAAAGCCTTTTCTAGATCTAATGGTAGCTGTGTTGAAGCGTACAACAAGCTCATGACGATCTGTTAGAAGTACAGTTCGTCGTAGTCGTTCAAGGGGAGCAGCAGAGGCAACAGCAGGCAGAGAAGTAGAGCCAGCAACAGGGGAAGTAGCAGGTGCAGTAGAAGAGCCTAACCGCAGGCAAGGCATGAATAACAAGCACTACTTTCTTTTTCTTTCTTGAAGGTAAATCCTCCAAGCCACTATTGTCACTGCTGTCACTAGGTTCTTGCAGATATTCAGCATCAATGTCACTGACATGTAATTCTTCAAACTCAAAATTGTCCACTTCATCATCAAAACTCTTACATAAAATAGCCTCTATTTCACTATCTGTAATTGATTTCTTACTGAAAGCCATTTTGAATAAACATGTAATCTGAAAGGAGAAAATTTGTAAATAACATCTAATCACAGATTCAGTCCTGTTTTTCATTCCACCGTTGATCACTAAAATATTACGTAAACACTATCCTGGGTAGGCTATACACGCCGTGCAAAACATCACGTATCACCAACCATGAGTATACCTTACCCAAATGCAGACCTACAGCACTGGGGAGTAGAGAGAGCGAGACGGCGCAACCTTCCTCTACACTGTAGAGTGGCAACTGGAGCTACTAAGCAGCTGAGACCCCTCAGAGCTCGGGAACCATACGCACGCTCAATGACGTCATTTCCGCTGGGTACTATATACCCATGGTTAGTGTTCTAGGGTTAATTGTCTCAGCTTTATAACTTGTTTCTCTTTTTTGTTGTTGATGTTGCTAACACCCGTCCTTTTTCTATTCCTTTTGTACAAAGTCACTTACCGACTGGTTCTGATGCCATGTAACCCAATACTAACTACCAGCTGGTTGAATCATCGGTGTTTAAACCGGTAGTAAATTGGTACTAAACCAGTTTTTTTTTGTTTTGGGTTTTTTTTTTATGAGGAGGATGGCTACAAACCCAGCAGTGTTAAAGACAAGGCCTGTTTAAGGGCAGGTGAACCTTGTTGTGGGGTCAACTGTTATCTAGCACAAAGTGGTAAACTGGGTTTGATAACAATGTATGCAGCCAGTGTGGTGATGACAAAGCATCGGTGGGCAGAGGGCTTTCTCGGCCTCATGTCATTGGTCACCCTGAAGGTTCTTTTCGAAGACGGAATCAACTGATGACCAAGGCGAACCCACGAGTTGAAAGAAATGTGGTTTGTGCCTAGAGTGAGATTTGCTTTCATGCGTGAATGGATACCTTTCTTGCTTTCAACCCAGTTATATGAAGGGAACTGGTCAGGTGCTCAGCTGCACAGTGACCCTTCGACCACACCTGGGCATAGAACTGATGATGATAATGATGATGAGGATGATGATGATTCTTATTACTTTTTCGATTATCCTGACAATGATTATCTGTCTTCATTATCTTTCTCTGTTTACTTTAAGCTTTTATTCGTTATCTTTTATACAAAAGTTTCTAAAACATTTCCTCTTTCTATGTTTCTTTTTCTTTTCTCTTTCTCTGTTTGTTTTTTTTTTCGCTTTTTCTTTTCCTTTTCTCTTTCTTTTTTTTCTTCATTTCATTCGTTGTTTTTAATTCTGTGATTTTTTTCTCTTTTCTTAATCCTCAAATCAGTTTTCCTTCCTTTTGTTTCATTATGTCCTTCATCCTTTCGTTCAATTATATGTCTTTCTATCTTTTTCTTTCTTTCTTTTTCTTTCTTTCTTTTCTTTTCTTTTTGCTTTCTCTCGTTTATTCGTTTGTTTCTTTGTTCTTTTTCTCTACCTTCTTTATTCTTTTGACTTATCCTTAGTTTATCCCCTAAATTATAGTTCCCAATTAGTTTTTCATCCATTTTGAATCTTACGATTATTTCATGACTAGACATTTTCTATATTAGCGCTTAAACGATTTAATCTAATGAGTTATATTAAAGACGGTGAAATGTTTTGTCTGTATTTTATTATAAGAAATAAGGAAAATGAACGCAGGATATATAGCGCCACAGATAATCTTCCCTTTACCGAAAAATGCTACGAAACCAAAATACTGAATTGAAAATTGGCCATATTCTAAAATACGCTTACTCTGAATATTATGCTATATTTCATATGAATACCATGCATGCGATTCATCACATTCAGAAATATCTAAACTAACCTCTGCATACAAGCATTTTTTTCAGATCAATTCTTAAAAAAGGTTTCAAACGAAGTAATCCTTTAAAACTTCAAGAAGACGATATACAGACTATCGCTTCATAATCACAAACAAAAAGCTTTCATATTTATAAGTCTACCATTCGCCATATTTTGAATATTGCCACCAAATATGGTCTGCTGTATCCGCTAAATATTTAGAGATTCTTGACAAACTCCAAAGAAAATACTGGTAATCCGACTTCAATCACTCTCCCACCGCCGCAATATAGCTTCCCTGTGCAGTTTCTATAAATACTTTCATGATAAATTGTACAGATGGTTGGCCATGCTGGGTACAAGGCCATTTCACAAACCTAGCCGACAATCACCTCATTAATTAACTACGTACATTTTCTATTTGAACATTTTATTTCTTACAAATTCGTTATTCTCTTCAGTTAATAAAATTCAGCTTATTTTGCAAATATAACACTTCCAAATTTCAACGATCTGATACATTTATTTAATTAATAGATAATTAAGTTGTTAATTAATTTCTAAGAGTTAAATGTTCAGAGAGAAAATGTATGTAGTTAATTGTTTTAGAGAAATAGTAGTAAGGAGCAGAATGTGTGTATGTAAAAAGATTAACAAGTTACCAATAAAGTGTGTTTCTTTCTTTTTTATGGCCGGCGAGAAAGTGAAAAGGAAGGTAAAACAATATAGGAATATTGTACTTATCGAAGTTAATTTTTTAGGAGTCCGTTGAAGAGTTATTGTTATTGCTGTGGTGTTGTTTCTTTGACGGCGAGTGAGTGAAGACGAAGAAAGAAAAATTGGAAGGAGAGAGGAAGAACGAATGTCTGTCGACGAGACATGTCGGTTTCGGAGTCTTGAAATTTCTCCCTTACATTGTGACGAGGTCCTTATCCGATCCCTGCTTCCATCGGACTGTCTTTGGCCGGTCAAGGAGCGTGGATAAGTAGTGAAATCCAGTCAAGGGATAAGATACAATCGCCAACCCATTTTTTAGGTGTTAAGAAAATTTGACCGGGGTCACAGTTCAATTTTATATTTTACTTTTTGCGTTTCAGTTAAATTGTTGGATGTTATAGGATTTGTATCCTATAAACTGTCCTATAAACCGTTCTGACGAACTTTACGCTATCGTAACTAGACTTTATAAATTTAAAAACAGTACCAGATTGGCGACAGGTTTTCACTATTTTACAATTGTTTGGATTAAATGCAACCATAAGTTCTTTATTAACAGTTTTTTTTGTTCTCTCACACTTCTCACTTTGGATGTCTTTTCCAGTTTCTTGCTTTCTATCTAACTTTGATCTGCAAAAATTTAAATGTAATGTCAATGGTTATCAACTGCTTTCTTGATATTTCTTCTTTTATTGTTTTCGCTCCTTAATAATGTTTTTCTTTTCTTATTCTTTTACACTCAGTACCACGTTGTGTCTTGGTGGCTTTATTGCTTTGCCTGGGGTAAAATGATTAAAAAAAAAACAACAAAAACCACTTGACCACTTCCAACAGCAACAATAACAAAAATGGGTATTTCATTGAACTAGAAGGGAAAATAATTTTATAAATAACCTGTTAATTTTCCACACTAAAAAAAAAAAAAAAAAAAAAAAAAAAAAAAACAGAAGAAAACTCCGACAAACACTAGAAAGATCGATAACAGTTAGTGAAGTGGGGAAGTCTAATTTCCTGAATAAAGGTTACTATAAATTTCAACCTACAGTAACGCTAACTGGTCAGTAAATGAATGCCAGATATTTCCTGGATGAAAACGCTTATTCTGTTCATCATTATAACAAAATCCATTATCGCCCATCATTTTCGGTTCATTTGCTCATCCGTAGTTGAAATCGTCGACAAATAGATAGATATAGAGAAGACAATGGTTAGACATGAGCAAACATAGATAGATAGATAGATAGATAGATAGATAGATAGATAGATAGATAGATAGATAGATAGATATTAACAGACTTTGAAAAAACTTTAAAAATTAGATAGAGTTCAGGAAAATAGTTATTTAGATATGAACAGACTTCGATAAAAAAGAAAATTAATAAGAAAACGATAGATAGATAGATAGATAGATAGATAGATAGATAGATAGATATGAATATGCTAAATGAGAGGAAGAGATGAGCGGAGATCACAATATAATGCCTACTATTTATTATTTCTACCTAAACTATAACATATACAGGTACCGCAATAATCCTGTTGGATAATGCATGTTTTCAACGACTGCAATGTTATTTTTTCCCATAGTCGCTTTTCCTTTCATGAGTTCCCTCTCTGTCATCGCTGTCACCATAACTAACAGACACTAAACAAGTCTTGGTTGTAAACATATTCAATGTTTGAAATTCATAAGCGTCCAGCAAGCACCGATGAATGTTGATTTTTTTTTTCACATGAAGAAATTCAATGACACGCCTTTACTTTTTTCCCCATTTTCATGCCAGACAATATGTCAGTCATTTAAGTGTCATACGTGATACACGCTTGGGCGATCATGTCTAGAAAGAGACATGACTGACTGGGAAGAAGATTATCCCGCAGTAGGTTGCCATTGCTTTCTGCGGTAGACTGGTTGCCAACCAAGGCTATAGAACCCAATCTGTTCTGCTAAAAAGCACAGAGAAAAAAACAGATTATTACCGTTTCTAAGGGTCAGTCAGTTAAGTGCCATACGTGATACACGCTTGGGCGATCATGTCTCGAAAGAGACATGACTGACTGGGCAGAAGATTATCCCGCAGTAGGTTGCCATTGCTTTCTGCGGTAGACTGATTGCCGACCAAGGCTATAGAACTCAATCTGTCCTGTTATTTAACCCATAACTGGAAGGAAGAGACGGATTAATACCTTTCCCAAGGGTATTTGAATTCAGCTGGAATTTGAACTCGGCTCCCCGATTTCTCGTTCCTTGCTGATATCCACTGAACCACAACGCACAACACACATCCGATTACATTATATAGAAGGGCTAAGATAAATTATGGTTTATTGGCGGGATGGCAAATTCTATACTGTTGTTCCATTAACATTAATATGCCACTGACGCATTATTCCAAAATAAATCGAGGTAATACTTTCAGAGCTACCCATATATATATATAACCATTTTATGCAAAAGTTCTAGATTTAGATTTTTAGTGGATGTTCAAGGAAAAAATTACAAGTTCATTTAACCTTTCATTATTTGTGCAATCGGACAAGCGTTCAACTCTCAAGGAAAATTAGGGAAAATTCTATTACAGTAAGTCCCCGTGTTGTGACAGTCCCAACCTACGGCGATTTGTGGTTCCAAAGCAATCTTCATTAATCTAGTTTCAACTTATGCTGTGTGCCTCGTACGTATGAAGAGGCGAGAAAATATATTATGCGGCTCAAAAATACGTCGTCATACAGCACTAGAGTGAGAAAGACGGTGTAGGTCAATTTCTGGTTGTACGCCATATTGAATTGTTAGTGAGTGAGTGCATATTTATGGAAAATAACGGGTACGTTCCGACTTACACGAAAAAAATCGCGTTACGACTCATCAAACAGAACTCATGAGCTGAGTAATCCCTGTATTCAAATTTCAACTAGTATTTATTTCCTCTTAATGACAATGATTTTCTATCGCAACTTACAAATCACCATTCTATAGCAATTAATGACAAAGAGAAGGAGCTGTGTGCCTCTTCTATAAATACTTTCACGGCTTCTGCTCCAATGAACTTAGATCACTGCTACCTCCTAGGTATGAATTTACACGAGCTACTAGATTAGCAACTAGGTCCCGCACTTTTACAGTAAAACCGATAAAATGTAACCGCAATTTCTACTCTAAAAGCTTCTTTTCTCGTACTTCCCGCCTGTGGAATTCCCTTCCATATACTTGCTTCCCCGACAGCTACACTCTCCAGGAATTTGAATGTAAGGTCAATAGACATCTCCTATCTCACTGACTCGCATCCATTCTCTCAAGCTCTTTTTTTTATCTATTCCACCCCTATTCTCGGTATTCTCATCCTTCTATTACCCTCCTCCTGATATTTCCCATAACTAACCCCCTTTCTCATCACTTTCCCCTATGTAACCCCCTGAGCAACAGTGGCAGTAGAATGCCTTGCTTGGAGTGAGAAGATTTTTTTAATAAATACGAAATAAAGATTAATTGAATAATTAATAATTGACAATGTTTCATCTTTAAAAAAAAATTTTTTTAATGATTAGTGTTATGGTGGAACACACCTATTCCTCGGATAATGGACTCTCCCTCCTATATCAGTAAGAGTTAACAGGACGTTAACTCGAGAAGTTCTTGGGAAGTTTATAGGAGTTCCTAGAAGTTCAAGAGAGTTCTTTAGAGTTCTATTGGAGTTCAGTAGAACTACTAGGCAGTTGATATTAGTCGGCAGTTAGCCGAATACTAAGGGATCAGCTTTCTGTAGAAGATTACCAAGTTCCTAATATTTTGGGGGCGTTAAGTCGATTAGCAACCGACATAGCACGATTATAACTTTCATTGCAAAAATTACTCCACAACAATTAGCAACATTTCTTTTGCCGTGTCTCTTCGGAACGTGAGAATAGATTTCGGCATCAAACAACGCATACTGGTTGAGATGCCGATAAATAAAATCAACCAACTCCGAGGCCAATGTACTGATGATGAAAGGGTGCTATGATGATAACATAGGTATTCATAGTTGCGATAAGAATAATTTTGAATAAAATTAACATTCTTTACGAAGTGTTCTAAGAAGTAGGACTTACAATACACGTTTGCAAAATGCAAACTATAATCTGAAATTGGAATGAAAAGAGTGGTGGCACATAGCCTGAATCCATATTAAAACTCCAGAATATGAAATTAATAAATAGTAAATACTAAACCCTTCAATTAACAATACTAATGGTGTACAAATAATCATCAGAAAATATCGTACACTCGGGAAAAATAAAATATTGTTATATTAAAAAAAAAAAGCTCCAGAAGTGTGTGTAGCTTAATCAGTAAGGCAGCTGTTATGACAGACTTCCCGAAAAAAGGAATGCGAGTTTCATCGCCGGAGCTACTTTCGTCATCTCAGACCTGCGTGGAGGTTGATTGACCGGTTTTAGAGTTTTGATAGAAAAACAGCTCGAGTGAAGATTTCTATTTTTTGAATCTCACGTTTATGTTTTCTTTTTTGAAGAGTTCAAGTCATTTATGAATGAAAACGACTGGGGTTTTCATTAAAATTATCACATTGCAAAAAATAAATAAATAAAAGTTTGTTCAGATTTTTTAAAGTCATTTTACATCAAACATGCCAATAAAGTCACTAAGACTCAGAAAAATATATAATCTTAAAGAATATAAGAAAAAAGGAAAAAATATTAAGGATTAAGAGCAACTAACAAAGAATCAGTCAGTTAATTGCCACGCCTCGGCGATCATGTCACGAAAAAGACATGAGTGACTAGGCAGAAGATTTTTCTGCAGTAAGCTGCCATTTCTTTCTGTGGTAGACTGGTTGTCAACCAAGGCCATAGAACCCAATCTGTTCTGCTATTCAACCCATAGCTAGAAGGAGAAGAGTTGGATTTATACCTTTCCCAGGGCTATTTGATCGTAAGTGAATCCGACAAATTCAACTGGAATTCGAAGTCGGCTCTCCGATTTCTTATTTCGTTAGAATAAAAATGATGTAAGAAACGGTTACTCGCCTTTTCATACAGTTTGAATCCTAACATTTCTTCCGATACTTATTTCACACTGATAGCCAAAAGAAAAGGATGAACTTTCTTATAGTACAAGACATCAGCAAATGTATATGGTAGCGAGAAGACCGACTTAGTTTCAAATCCGACTGGAGCTGGGAATGGCGATGGACTGATTAAATTCTTGAAAAGAATAGGATGTCAAGCTAGAAATTTAGCATTGTAAAATAACAGCATTATAAGACTCAAAGTGCAAACCAATAATATTTAATGTCTTTAGAAAAATTATTAAATTCTCGTGTTGTTTTGCAGCTCAAATCATTTTTCACTAAAACAAATTGGTGTTTCATTTTGTGCTACTAGACGCCACAAACAGATCTGAAAATATAAAAAAAAAACAAATAATACAATAATATGTGATGTCGAGTGATAAATTTTAGCGCTTCTAGTCTTCCATACAATTCTTAATCGCACACCATCCGACAACTCCTTGAATTACTGTAAAGTTTATGGCAGTCCAATTCACGAGGTCAATTCATAAAAATTGAAGCAATTAAACAACTTGGTCAGCGAATGGCCTGTTTTTGCTTTCCGCTAATGTTTTATTACAGGTTTTTATGTCCCTGCTAGCGTTTTGTGTCCGTTTTATGCCGACCACCGTGCCCGGGGCTAATAAGCGGCCATTTTGGTAAATGGTGGTGTCCATCTTAACTTTCAAATCCCCTATTCTCCCAATAGATTTTGGACGCTTTCTTCCGCTTGATCGACGAAGAACAAAAATCTGATAAACTTGTAAAATTCTGACGTATTACGCTTCTGTTATGAATACTACTAATGATAATATCAATAAAAATAATGGTACCAATAAATATACGGTGAAAATAACTCCGAAAAACATCCTTGTATATAATATTTTTTCCTACTGGTATGTCCATGCGGCGTGTAGCGGTTATGGGTTTTCATAGATCTCATTTGAATTGTTATAGTTTCTAGGAAAATAATAGAGTGGTGACAGACTGCATTCTTTAAAGTTTTGAATTCAGATTTGTTGTTCTTCTAGACTCACTGCTACCCAAGGATAGAGTTTCAAGTCTTTTCTACTATTTAACCCATAGCGAGATACGGTGAGAAGAAATATATGTATGCTTTTTTTCTAGGGATAATTTTTTATCATTTTACCCTAGGAAAGATTTTAAAGACGCTGAAACGCAATGGATTGCTGAGAATTAAAAAAAAATGAGTAAACGTTACCTTAGGAGAAAGACCCATAATAAGGATAAGATTCAAGGAGACAGAATTTAACATACTTCTGTCAAATATTCGCACAGATAGTTATGTTTCCTACTCAGTCTATGCTCTTAGTATAACCTGGTGGATATTAAAAAATAAATTTTCCTTTATCTAAATAATATTTGCGGTCGCGCAGAAACTTTGTCCTTAAAAGAAGAATTTTGAATCAAAATATATTTTGTAGAACCATATAAATAATTCGCGAACATAAACTAATTGTATTGTAACTGATCCCATTCTCACCTTTTTTTATTTTATTTGAACAAATGTTGAATATTTTTGACAAGGTTATATACTGTGAGTTCAATCCTTGAGTTAGGCAGTGTGTACTCAAATTCAATGGGAACAGGGTCAGCAACAACTGAGCAGTACAAAAAAAAGAACAGTTATTTGTGGTTGGCGGTTCCGCGTATGCTCACGTCCTCTCATTTGGAAAATTCCGCAGATGGCGAGATCCTCTCATTTGGATATTCAACGTATGATCAGGTGATTTCAATTTGGCAATTCAGCGGATGGTAAAGTCCTCTAATCTAGCGATTCTGCTGATGGTGAGGTCCTCTCATTTCGCAACCCTGTCTTTTCAACTCGCGATTCCGCGTACGGTGAGATTCACACAGTTAGCGATTCCGTGGATGGTGAGGTCCGCTCAGTTGATAATTCCGCATATGGTGAGTTCCTCGCTGTTGGTTATTCCGCTGATGGTGAGGTTCACGCATTTGATGTTTCCGCGGATAATAAGTTCCCTGGTAATTTAGCGGATGGTGAGGCCCGACTTTATATGTTCCAAGGTACTGGAGCACACATATTCACAACTGCTTTTCTTAATAGTCAAACACTGTTCTTGCAAGAGACAATACTGTGGTGATCAATTAAATCCGAATTTGAGCCTTTCAAAACTGGGTTTCGCGTGCGTCATCCTTAAGAGAAGCTGACACAAACTGACCCTTTATTTACAGACACGTGTTTATTTTGTGTCGACAAATACATCATGTATTCTGCTGTCTTCTAGGGTTTCAAGACTTTTACTTTGTGGATCTCTGATTAACATACACACATTCATCGATGAAAACACACAATTTAAATAACCAACACGCGGCCAAATGAAAAACGTAACGGATATGCGAACACTATTACAAATAAGTATGTAATTATGCTGCTTCGGGTGTGCGTTGTGGTGCAGTGGATATCGACTCGGAACGAGAAATCGGGGGAGCCGAGTTCAAATTCCAGTTGAATTCATTGCATTCACTTACGCGCAAATACCCTTGGGAAAGGTATTAATCCGCTTCTTCCCTCCAATTATGGGTTAAATAACAGGACAGATTGGGTTCTATAGCCTTGGCTGGCAACCAATCTACCTCAGAACGCAATCGCAACCTACTGCGGGATAATCTTCGGCCCAGTCAGTCATGTCTCTTTCGAAACATGATCGCCCAAGCGTATTCCACGTATGGCACTTAACTGACTGATTACAAATAAATATGTAATTATGCTGCTTACGTGAGCGTTGGCGGTCATGGCGTCGTGCTTAATGATTTGGTCTTACTGATTATTAGTAGTGAGTTCAATCCTCGCTTCATACCTATAATAATCTTTCGTTTTTTGTTTTTTTTGTTTGTTTTTTTCTTGAATTCGCTTAAGGCAAGTCTAGAGAGCTACTCAAGTTATAGTTAAAACCGTAATGAATGAGGTGTGGGATAGCAATGAAAAAGTCCCGGGCTGGCGATAAACTACATCCGGCAGCAAGTGCTCTGATAGATAGATTTGAGGTTTTGAGGAGCGTGAAATCACCTCTTAATTGCTGTTATTCCCAGGCTCACCTTGACCCGAGGTGGCAGCACCTGTTAGAGTCCCAGTTATGGAAAAATAATGAGCCTCTAAACAAAAGCAAAACACTATGAAGGAATAAAATGCATTTTAAAAATACCAGCAGTATATTTTGATATTTAAAAAATGATAAGCAATATATATTTATGAGTGTACCTCTGCCGCCACATTTGATGGCAAAATATTTGAGAGGATTATATATATATGCTGAATGAAAGAGCCTTTGAGACTAATAATAAATTCCTTGTTTTTAAAATAGCATCCTAACTTTGTATCTCTAAACATTTGTTTATATATAATTTTATATATTCCATTTTTAAACGAGTTATTACGCGACCTAGGTTTCTACCATGAGTGGTGTCTTCAGGAGATTTTTGCTAACTGATTTTACCGTTTACCGTTTTTCTTTTTAAGAACACTCGTGCAACGGTGTTTTATCTGAACTCTCACGTGGAAGGGATTTTTGAACGCGCAATTTTTAAATTAAAACAAATTATTATAATCTCTAGAGATTATGCAATTCCCAAACAAAAAACAAACTGTTGAATGAAAGAACGGAAATTATGACTAGGTGTATCCATACTACCTCTTAGGTTCATACAGCCATGGATGAAAACGCCATAATTCGTTTTAACTTAAAAATTGCGCGTTCAAAAAAAAGTTAGCAAAAATCTCCTTAAAACACCACTCATGGTAGAAACCTAAGTGGCGTAATAACTCATTTAAAAATAAAAAATAGAAAATATTCAAAAGCTCTGCAATATAACTGTATCGAACACTTTTAATACAAATGTGTACTGATCTAACCCTATTATGACCAAAAAGTATTAAACAATATATATATATATGTGTGTGTGTGTGTGTGTGTGTGTGTGTGTGTGTGTGTGTGTGTGTGTGTGTGTGTGTGTGTGCACAACAGTATTTATTATAATAGAGAGGATAATAAAATGACCAACAATACATATTTTTTGTTATTGAAGGCATAAAACTGCGTTCAAAATATATTTTGGTGGTGTTATAAAATTGTGTTCAAAATATTTAGATTTCAGCATTAAATAACCTATAGATGTTGATGTGCCGCTAAACAAAATCAACCACTCAACAAGCAAATGAAAAAAGAGATGATAAAAAGTGTGGATGGATAACAATTGACCATTGTCTGGATAGTCTCTACTTGTGGCCTTGCGCCAGAATATGTTAACCTTACTTTATAATAACCGGATGTGTATTCGATCGTAGAGTGACGATTAGTAATAAAATCAAACACTAATGTGAGTTCGATTCAGATTGGTCTGTGGTCTGTCTAAACCGAGTGATTCAGTGATTCTAAGTGGTTTCCAGACGGTGCGGCGCGCCTCACAGGTGCGAGGAGGAAGATAGCAGGTGAGGCTGAACGACTGAAAGACAATCAAAGATTTAGAAACAGTTTTAAAAAATTAATGTACCAAAAATAAATTATTTCAAAATTTAAAATACTAGCAGTATAGCCCGGCGTTGCTCGGGTGTAACGAAAGCTTTAAAACTAATCCATGGTCCTGGAGCTCAGAATCAGCCTAAAGAATGTTTGTGTGAAGTTTGGTGAGAATCGGATAAAAATTATGGATTTGTATAAAGGACATACAGACAGATAATCAGACACACAAAAACATCTTGCCTTTTATATATATATATTGTAATGAATTATTTTGAACATTATTTTCACCGATACTCGTATTTAAGTAGATATTCTGCTTTTTAATTAAACAGTATTTTATATTTACCGGCCTGATTATTTTACGATAAATTTTTATTACGAAAATGTGTGCTATCCAGCAGGATTCGAACCTGCGACTCCTATTTACATAGCGGAAGCTACCATTTGATCTGGTACTGTCTTAACCACTCGACCATGAATAGCCTCTTGATCAGACGAGGTTTTATATCATGCTTATATAACACAATGTTCGATCTACCGTAAACAAACCATATCTGCTCGGAAATGTATCGTAATGTCAACAAATGTAAACATGTTACGGAAATTAACGAATTTTAACGAAACTTGGTTATAAGCAACCGACAATTTGTAATGAATTATTTTGAACATTATTTTTACCGATACTCGTATTTAAGTAGATATTCTGCTTTTTTTAATTAAACAGTATTTTATATTTATATCTACCGGTCTGATTATTTTACGATAAATTTTTATTACGAAAATGTGTGCTATCCAGCAGGATTCCAACCTGCGACCCCTATTTACATAGGGGAAGCTACCATTTGATCTGGTACTGTCTTAACCACTCGACCATGAATAGCCTCTTGATCAGACGAGGTTTTATATCATGCTTATATAACACAATTTTCGATCTACTGTAAACAAACCATTGTTCGAATCCTAGTAGTGAAAGCCGGACAATCTCATCACAGATTAAGAAAAGACTTGAAACAACAGAAATGGGGTTCTACTGAAAGATGCTGAGAATGCTACTGACTGAACATGTAAGTAATAATAAAGTTTTCGAGTAAAACGCAAACAAAAACGGAACTTACAACTATGATCAGAAACAGACCAGTGAAATTTCTAGAGCACATAAAGAGGAATGAAAGATTTGAAGACTTAATGCTCACAAGGACACATTAAAGGCAAAAGGGGCAGAGGAAAACAGAGCTTGTATTTACACAAATAGTTGGCAGAACAGGGATTAGGAGAGATAGAAAAAATAACTTTACTGGGAGCTATAAAGGACGAGGTATTGTGGAGAGCTAGGATTGCTCACCTTCTGAAGGGACACGGTACATTGATGAAGAAGAAGACGCGTAAGGCTGCAAAGCAATCAAAAATATAAATAGCATGTTTAAAGGGGGAAAAATTATAAATATTGTTTTATAAGTTTTGAAACGGTGGCTCCAGATGCGTCACGAACAATTTGTGATGTTGTCTTTAACTATGACCAAGCCTCTTCATGATGTGAGCGATCATGGCACCTATCATTTGTAGCTCCAGGCAATATTTAAATCTGATAGCAATAGATTGAATGCATTGTTCGTTTCTGTAAATTATATGAGACCTCAGTTCGTGTTCGTACAGGGTCAAACTAATATGTTACGTTGTCACGATACGATTCCACTAACGCAGTTACTAACTTGTTCTTTCTAAAGATGTTACGTGTCTACGAAAAGTTTAAGGCAAGTAATGATCTCTGAATTTAGGAAAGGCAATTAAGCCGATCAGTAAATATTGATTGCTTATATTGTGATTTATAAGTATTTCTGTGTTATGAATTGTTAAATATCGGTCATTTGTATTTGAGTCTATACGCATTTACACTTTAAATTGATCGTTTATATTTGAGTCCATAAGTATTTATTTTGTTTGAGGATTAGTAAATATTTGTTTTTTTATTTAAGTCGATAAGCATTTATTTGGTTCGGGGATAGAAAAATGTTGGGTATTTATATTTGAGTCTATAAGCATTTACTTAGTTTGTGGATGAGTAGATATTGGTGTTTTATATTAGAGGCTGAAAAAGCATTTATTCGTAATTTATACTTAAATTCATAAGCGTTTACTTGGTTCGGGATAAGTAAATACCGATTTTTTATATTTGATTTTTTAAGTATTTACTTCGGGAGTGTTATCTTATAAGAGGTCATATTAATTTGCTAAGTTTCGAAGAGCACATCGATCGATATGCTGTACCAATTATAACAAACATGAGGACAATAGTCTGAGTCTAAATAAGTTTAATCACAATATAGTTTGGCTGCAGTGAGTTTGATCCTTAATGATCTCATCAGTTTACCCTTGTGCCAAACTCTGCGTATGTTTGCGCTGATAAAAAAAGGATGAAAATCATTAGAAGACATCTTCTCAGGCACTTCAGATGACGTTACAAGACTTTTCTATGTAAATATACCTGTGTGCCTGCAATTCTATACAAGCACACACACATGTTAAACAAAACTGTTTCTCTAAGAGTTGTTGTTGCTAACTATCAAATTTTGTTTATCGTCTGATTTTATTCATTTTTTCTTCAATTTTTTTAAACAGATTTTACTTTTTTTCTTTCTTTCGCTGTTTGTATATATATATTTGTATGAAGACACTGCAAGTCAGCAAATGCAAGACAAATAAATCGAAAATTACTGAAAGCTATTTATCCGGCTGTCTGTGGTCATTATACTGTCTCTATCGACCTTCGTTTGGCCATTCTTTGCAGCTGGGATTTTTGACCGACAGTGGTTTGGTCATTTTAACACCCTGCATAAAATTTGTCCTTTTTTTATATGTTCCTGCAATATTTTGTTCATCCTATTCTGTCTCCCATAATTTGACCCTGTGACAGTTGTCATTGTCTTTTTTTTTTTTTTTCTGATTTACAATCTCAGTGGAACAAGCCTGATGTTCTCGCCATCTGAGGTAGCCATTTCGACCAGACAGGGGCATTGCAGACATTATTTACAACGGGAACTGATAAAGGCTGAAATGACTTCCTTGTTAAAAGATTGATTCTTTAAAGCAAACATGAGTAATTTTTGAGCTAACGTATATGTATATAAGGTTTAGAGAAGGTTTTCATGATCTATACCTACAATCCGGTATTTCTATTTATGAAACATATAATACCACAAAGGTAAACCACATCCAACATAAAAAGGTAGAACAAACAACCATACCCGTCTTCTATAATTATAGAAAATGTTATGAAAACAAATTTATTACAGAAATAGGAATTAGATTTTGTAACACTCTTGACACAAAAGTATTCCCAAATATTTTAATACTTAGTTTAAATGACAAATATTTTAAATGTCAAATATTTTAAATGACAAATATTTTAATACTTAAGTTAAATGACAAATAATTTAAATGATAAACATTTAATACTTAGTTTAAATGACAAATATTTTAGATGAAAAATATTTTAATACTTAGTTTAGATGGCAAATATTTTAATACATAGTTTAAATAAAAATATTTTAAATTTACAAATATTTCGATCCATCGTTTCAATGAAAATATTTTAAATTACACATATTTTAATACATAGTTTAAATGAAAAATATTTTAAATCACAAATATTTTAATAGTTTAAATGACATACTTTAAATGACAAATATTTTCATCGACAAGCTTCAACTAGCTGGGCGTGGTACTCATATGAACAATGGTTACTTTTTGACATGTGGAAATAAATCAAAAGAACCAAGAGGTTCAGTGTGAGAACGTTGGTGCGAGAATCGCAAAAGAACAAAAAAGTTTTAAATATTCAGAAGACATTGGCTTTCACTAACATTGTATTCAGTCAAAAACACCAATTAAACAGCATTTGATTTAGTCTACGGTATATCAATCTTTTCCAGGTAATTTGAAACCGAATTCTGTCGTTTTTATTAAAAATATAAAGATAAATGTTTATTTACATGAAAGTCAAAAAGGTAGACATCGGTTTGGGATGCACAAGTGAAAATTATAAAGATAGAATTAAAATGCACCAGAGACAAAAAGATGGACATGGGTTTTATTTGCAGGAGAGTCATACTCCTTCGTATATATTTTTATATTATAGAGGTCTTTATGAATTTACTATTAGAAAGAAAGAAAGAAAGAAAGAAAGAAAGAATAACTGAACAAAGGAAAGAAAGAATAGCTAAAAGAAAGAATGGTTTAATGAAAGAATGAATGAGTGAATGAAAAAAGGATGAATGAAGAAATGAAAGAAAAAGGATTAAACGAATAAATGAATGTAAGACTTGGTGAAAAAAAAAGAATGCATTAATGAAAGAATGAATTAAAGAATGATTGAATGAATTAAAGAAATAGTGAGTTAGTGAACTAATTAATGAATGATATAATGAATGAAAGAAAGAATTGATTAAAAAAATAAAATACGAAAAAAAGAAGAAAGAATGAATTAGTGAAAGAATGGATGAGTAAATTATAAAAAATGGATTAATGAAAGAATGAATGAATTAATAAAGTAATGATTGATTGAATAAAATTAAGTACTTTAACTATTTCGGCATAAATTTTCGATAACTAAGTTTAAAATGAAATTTTGAAAATGAAAAAAACATTCTTGAAGATTTCATTTTAGATTTAATTAAAAGCTTAATGATTAAATTTATTATTTCCATTAAGTAAAAAATTTTGGTGTATTTCAGATAGAAATTATATAGATTAGAATGTCACATTTAATTGCAATTTCTTAAAATGTTCTTAAAAGCGGCCATTTTCTTAATTTTAAGAAATTTGTAAACAATCAAAAATCATCAATTTTAAAATATTTTAAAAGATTTCTGATACATTATTTTAGTAAAATTAGAAAATTGAAAGTTAAATTAATCTGATTTTAAAGAAATATTACTTATAACATTATTTACTTATAAAAGTAATATACAACAAATTATTAACGATTAGTCGTGTTCATCTTATCGAACGTTTGACGGACTGTTGAATGACGAAGCGATGACAGCTGCTAAGCATGACCATAAATGACAATTTTCATAAATCTAAGTGAAGGAACAAAACTCTTAAATTACGTAACCTTTTCATAATAATGTCAATTTCTGTCTACCATACATGAAAATAAGATTTCTGACACTTTAGTTTAGTAAAATTAGAAAATTGAAAGTTAAATTAATCTGATTTTAAAGAAATATTACTTACTTATAATAGTACTTCCTTATAAAAGTAATATACAACAAATTATTAACGATTGGTCGTGTTCATCTGATCGAACGTTTGACGGATTGTTGAATAACTAAGCGATGACAGCTGCTAAGCATGACCATAAATGACAATTCTCATAAATCTAAGTGAAGGAACAAAACTCTTAAATTACGTAACCTTTTCATAATAATGTCAATTTCTGTCTACCATACATGAAAATAAGGTAAAAAATACAAAATATTTTTTTAATTTCGTTTCTACTTAATTACTGTATCACATCCAATATCTCCAATCCAGAATTGTACACGATTTTAAACTATTATAAATTATTATAATTAAAATGTAAAAATTCCTGTTTAAATTCATTGTTCATCAGAAAAAATGTATTCTTCAGGCAATAATGTCCTTACTATTACTTATTTATAAAAGCAATTAAAAGCTTTTCTAATTAAGTAATGTCATAGTTTTATTAAATTCATTATTTTTCAATTCAGATCAGATTTTCAGTTAAATAGTACAAATTTGAAAAAAGGTAGGTAATTTACAATCTCCAATGACTCCTACATTTAACAAAAAAATAATTTCAATAAAGTTCTGTGCAAAATTTTAAAAAAATACTTTTGTACTTTTTTACCATAATTTTCTAAAAAACACATGTCAAAAATATTTTCATTCATTTGTGAATAAGTCCTGAAAAGTTCATTAAAATCGGACAATTATTTGATTTTTACAAGAATTTCCAAATAAATGTTTTTTCAACGGAAAACAAGCGCAAAAAAGTCAATGTTAAAAGTTAGCCACAGCCATGACGTAAACAAAACAAGATTTTAACCCAAATTTCGAACGTGTTAGAAAGGATTAAAAAATTTCAAAAAATAATTAAAAATACTTTGGTCTTTCATCTTAATAATAACATCAATATTTTGACGATAAAATTTTATTTTCGTTAAGTTTGTGGCCTTTTTCATTACGCTATGCTGTTTTTCCCACGAAATAATAAAGGTTCCTAGATGAAAGAAACAATGGGCTAAAGAATGAATGAATTACTGAAGTAAAGAAAGAATTATATTACAAGGTTATTATGAAATGTGTAGTGTATACGTAGTATAACTCTAGTGTAACTCGGACCTACATTTATATTTTCGAAACCAGTGTAAACTAGACTTTTGCCTACCTGTTGTATAAAGCTAGAGGTATAACTATTTTTTATTCTATCGTAAAAACGGACCAATATCTTCCGTTCTGTCTCTAGTATAAAAACGGATCTATGTCTTCCGTTTGGTTTATGATATTAAAATGGACCTATGTATTCCGTTTGGTCTCCAGTATAAAAACTGACCTATGTCATCCAAATTTTTCTCGAGTATAAATCCTGATTTATGTTTTCCGTTTTGTCTCTAGTATAAAAACGGACTTATCTCTTCCGTTTTGTCTCTAGAATAAAAACGGACTTATCTCTTATGTTTTGTCTCTAGTATAAAATAGAACCTATGTCTTCTGTTTGGTCTCTTGTGTAAAAATAGACCTGTCTTCGAGTTTATCTCAAGTATAAAAACAGATCTATGTATTTCGTTTTATCTCTAGTATAAAAACACACGTAAGTCTATCTTGTTGACGCTGATGTGAAGCCGCTGTTATGTCTATATTTTTAAAGTAGCGTAAAATCCGTTATGTTCCCAGATTATTATTATTATTACTATTATTTTACCTTACCGTAAAACCACACCTATGTCTGGGCGCTAGTATAAAACAGGTTCTATATCTCTTTTTTGTGCCTAGTGTAAATCTAGACCAATGCCCCTCTTTTTTTTTTTTAATTCTAGGGCAGAACACATGCATTACCTATTTTTTTTTACTCTAATGTAAAACCGTACCTATGTCTGCATTTTTTTATTCAAGCTCAAAGTAGACCTATGCCTACTGTTTTACCCGAGTGTAAAATGGAACATATGTCTACTTATCTATTAACCCATTATGATTCAATATTAATTAATACTAAATGTTGAGGCGCTCTCCACTTTTCCACGGAAATGGACTATTCGAATCACTATATGAAATAGTAGTGATTATACCTCGAGGAAGGAAGTCGAGTGAGCGAGTCCGTCTGGTATTTCCGGTATTGCACCGGAAGTGTTCTACTAGTCAATCTATCACGCCTCTATGACGATACTGTATACTAATTACCTTGTTCTGGATTCTACTAATCCTCACCTCTTGTAAATACTTCTCTTTCCTGTCAATACACCTACTTTTATACTATTACGTTGTTTTGTATTATTTCACATAATTCTGTTACCCGACATAACACTAAATTAACTAAGCTACTGTTCATTTGTTTTCACGTCGCACGTCTTCTCACTTTATGGCTATTTAAAAACATAAGAATAGAATAGAAAAACACTGGTTTATTTGATTAAGATCGTAAAGTAATTACGATATATAAACTCAACTGCTTGCATATAGATAGAACATGAATTGAAGCGTTCCTAAGAGAACTAGAAATCCTACCAGGATTTATTATCGGTGGGCATATTCTTAACGACATAAGCTACGCAGATGATACCGTATTGGTAGGAGACACAAAAAGAAAAGACTGTACGAAATCCTAAACAAAGTAGTAAGGGAAAGCGGTAAGAAAGGACTTACTATCCATTGTAAGAAGATAGAATGTATGACTGTAATTAGTAGAGAAAAGCCCAAGGATACAAATTGGAGATGTCAAATTCAGACAAGTCCAAAATTTTAAATATCTGAAAAATATTTTAACAGAGGATGGAAAATGTGACACCGAAATTCATAGACGCATTGAAATCGTAGAAGATGCTTTCAAAAAACTAAGCAAAAGAAAATTTCTTTAGAAACAAAGTGCTGAACTTCAACGTAATGTCGTACCTGCTATACGGGTGTGAATATTGAAGAACTTCCTCACAGATTAAGAGAAGACTTGAGAAAATGGAGATGTAGGCCTACAGAAAGATGCTGAGGAGAGACAGAGTGTGTTAGCAACTAAAATGGAAAATAAAACGACACTTATACTTAAAATCTGAAAGAGCTAGGGCATATGATAAGAAAAGAGGGTTTGGAAAATGTGACCCTCAGGAGACATATTAAATGCAAGAGAGGCAGAACGAACAGTGAATAATCTAGCTAATGAGTTTGTGTAATAAGATGACGGAACAGACTCGTACAATGAGGAAAGAGAGCTTGGAGAATGTGATATTCACAGGACATATTGAAGGTAGGAGAGACAGAGGTAAACAGCGAGTAATCTACTTAAGAACCTTGTATAAATGGATAGTAGAATAGGCATACATAATGAAGAAAGGGGACTTGGAGAATGTGACACTCACTGGACATATCGAAGGTAAAAGGGACAAAGGGAAACATCGCGTAATCTAGCTAATGTGTTTGTGTAAATGGATGGTAAAACAGGGAACGGGACGTATAGTAAGAAAACAAACACTGCTAGGAGCTAAAAAAAAAAAAATTGTCGTGAACCACTTTCTGAAGAGACATATCATATAGAAGAATAACTTATACCGGCATAAGGCTATAATTGTAAGGTTCCTTGAAGATCAAACTACTGTATTATATTTATCACTAATACGAGATTAATATCCATCGCATTATGACACGCATTTATGCAATATGCTATATCCAACAGTTTCAGATTAGGGGCTTTAAAACGTGCGGATTAAAAGTGAAAATAAACAAAATAACAACTATCCTTTGAAGTCTTTTTCGTAACTGCTAAACGTTTCATGATTATTGCATTTACTCATTTCTGTATAGAGCTGCACATATGAAAACGTAATTCGACACACGCGTCTGCTGACATATAGACAAACACCACCACGCGAAGTTACACGTGTAATGAAGTGTGGCTTGTGTCTGGCTACTGGCAGTAACTTGTACTCTCCATAAAAGCAACGGGTAAGGGGAACCCCATCTCCGACTGTCAATTGTTTTTTGATAAGGATCATAGAAAGGGAGGCCCAAGCCTCTTCAGCGAAAGGTTAGCTTCTCTTGCTCTTCTCTTACGAGTTAAGCTTCTCCTTGTAAAGTATCCTAGTTTCTTCACCTGCCAATTCGCTGTTTGGGGTTTTAATTTCCAATAAAGTAAATTGATAAATGTTACTTTGTTTTGCCAGTGTAAAGAAAGAGGAGAGTAACGACGCGCCATGTCGCCGATAAATATCGGAAAGTGGAAATGGCTATCACTTAAATGGTGCACACATTTGAGAGAGAAACACAAGGAACGAATATAAATCATCTCGATGTCTTTTCTGCTTTTTGTCCGGCTGTGCCTCGAGCAACCTGGTGTCTTCGGCGGTTTTCAAGAGGGCTTCAATATTCGTTGAAGAAACTGAACAAAAGACGAGATAATATAATATAAAAAAATAAAGAGTTTTAAAGAAAAAAGAAAGTAAGGGCTTTTAAAAAGAAAAAATAAACGACAAATAAAATGTGATTTTCAAGAAAGAAAGAAAGAAAGAAAGAAGGCAGAGTTTTAGAGAAAAAGAAAGAAAAATGTGTGTTTTTTATAAGAAAGAAAAACAAACGAAAAAAGAAAGAACAATTGCATTTTTAGAAATGAAACTAACAAACAAACAATTTAAAAAAGAATGGGAAAAAACGGGATTTTTAAGAAAGAAAGAAAGAAAGAAAGAAAGAAAGGATTAGAAAATAGAAAAATACTGGGATAATTAGAAACAAAAATGAAAGGTAAAAAGTTTGTGACTGAGATGCATGTATGTACCCAGTGCTCGTTATCTAAGTCCAATAAAAATACATTTCGAATGCTGATTTTCTAGTTAAGCAGGCATTGGTACGGAATAATCTTCCTGGTCCGATTTACATACATTTAGCCCTGTATCGTACATATTAATAAATATAAAAAGGCCGAGACAATAAAAAGAAAATTTCAAAGTGCCTAACAACAGAAAGAAAAAAAAGTATATAAGGTAAATGAAATGAGTAAGAAAAATGAAAAAAATGGGGTATACTCGAGAAATGAAAACAATTCTTCGAAAAACAGTAGCATACGACACTAGTGAATAATAATAATAATAATAATAATAATAATAATAATAATAATAATGATTAAAACTGAAAGAGTAAAAGAGGTCGTAGAATAAAACTAAGACATCATGCATGAATTCGTTTTCTTTCCTTTTCTCCATTTTTTCTTTCCTTTTCTCCATTTTTTTCTTTCCTTTTCTCCATTTTTTTCTTTCCTTTTCTCCATTTTTTCTTTCTTTTTCTCCATTTTTTTCTTTCCTTTTCTCCATTTTTTTCTTTCTTTTTCTCCATTTTTTCTTTTCTTTTCTCCATTTTTTTCTTTCTTTTTCTCCATTTTTTCTTTCCTTTTCTCCATTTTTTTCTTTCCTTTTCTCCATTTTTTTCTTTCCTTTTCTCCATTTTTTCTTTCTTTTTCTCCATTTTTTCTTTCCTTTTCACCATTTTTTTCTTTCCTTTTCTCCATTTTTTTCTTTCTTTTTCCTTTGTATCTTATATTTATTTTTCTTTAAATGTTTTCTTTTTAATGAACCAACCCTTTTCTTCCATCCACATTAATTACGCGTGACGTGCCTCTGTCGACCCCAACGATTAGTGCCGTCGGAGCTAATTCAAGTGTGGTTCCCCGAGTTTTGACCCAAGGACAGTCGTAAACTGCGTTATTCATTTGTAGAGAGGACAATTTTATGAGGTTTCAAAATAATGCAATCGGTTGCGATCTGTATTTTGTGGCTGCCAACGCATAACTATTTTTTCGGGGTGGGAAGTTAATTGTAGAAGCCATTTTTTGTAACTGTAAAATAGTTTACTGCGAGGACAGACTTGTTTTTCCTTCATTTCTTTCTTGCAAGTTTTTTTGTACTTTTTATTTCTTAATATTTGATAACTTTAAATGTGAGTATATTAGTTATGTTTATAAAAGTTTTTAAAAAATTGTGCGCGTATAAACACACACACACACACACACACACACACATATATATATATATATATATATATATATATATATTGTGTGTGTATTTTGGCAGCATTTTTTCATTAATACAGGTTATATTGAATAATATAGACAAGTTCTGTCTATTTATTTTGTGTAATATCCTTTCGTATGATCAGATTATATATATATATATATATATATATATATATATATACTAGCAGTGTACCCCGGCGTTGCTCGGGTGTAATGAAAGCTTTGGAACACTAATCCATGGTCCTGGAGCTCAGCCTAAAGAATATTTGTGTGAAGTTTGGTGAGAATCGGATAAAAATTGTGGATTTGTATAAAGGACATACAGACAGATAAACAGACACACACAAACATCTTGCCTTTTATATATGGTCCGCACTCTTACTTCAGCGAGGGGAGAGAAGATCCGGATCCGGAAAACTGGTGTTATAAGCCAGGCTATCTTGGCTATAAGTGATCACGAGTGTTTGTTGCTACAACCAAAAATTATGTGACCTCCAAAGATGCTTTTGCTTACGAAGCGCTGATTCAATTTCACTTGAAAAAAGTTATTTTCGTCCATTTCAACCCTTCTCCTATGACCAAAATTAAACGGCACTCAACTTACGCTAGGTCATATTTCACCATTAATAAACAAAATACGTTTCGATGTTCAATCTACTCCAAAATCCTTTTTATCAAAAATATTATTTTGTTCATTCCCATTGTCTTATGATGACTCCAAATTAAACGGGCATATCTTATGCCTAAATCAAATTTCACCACCAGTAAACATAACGTGCTAGTTTATTTCACCGTTCAATTTAATATTGCCACGTTTTTTGGAAGTTGAAAATCTGTTTAAAAAGTTCTTAATAATAAAAAAAAAAAAGAATAACATGACGTTTCGGCCATTTCGGCCTTCTTCTTTAAAATACGGTCCCTAAATTTACTGCCCTATATTTGAAAATGTTCGATCCTAAGAAAATTTCAATTCGAGGTTATCATATCGGTTCGGCTTCTTCTTCCACCACCTATGACCGTAAAACTTACATTGTAATTCTTACTTCCTCGTTTAACAATAAATGTTTTTCGTCTTCCCTTCTTCCAATGGATAAATTAACTCCATTCATTTTTGTAAAATTCGGCCTGAAGGGTTGAATATTTATATGTTCACGAAATAAATTATTAGCGATGGATTTGTAAACATTTGCCCAATTTAATTTCATTTTAATTATATATATATATATGTGTGTGTGTGTGTGTGTGTGTGTGTGTGTGTGTGTGTGTGTGTGTGTGTGTGTGTGTGTGTGTGTGCGCGCGCGCGCGCAATCACAGAAACGTGATACCTATGTGAAATACCTAACGTGATACCTATGGTTGAAAATGAACTTTCTAAATGGAAAATAATTTTTGAAGCTTTTATTTTAATTTTCAGTTTCAATATATTAAATTTGTTATATTCTATAAGTAACATACTTTTGCATTTCAAAACTAATTTATATTGATTGAAAGGAGAATTTGCTTTTAAATTTCTAAAATCGCAGATTTTAGCACCATTTTTAGCCATCTGTCATCATAATGTAATTCTTTTTATTAAAAAATCTTTCAAAGATAAAATATATTTCTGAAATTTCATTTAGCTGGTTTAAAATTAATTAATCTGATTTGAAACAAATATTACTTACTTTTATTTTTAATACTACGGGTAATCTAACCTATTGGGCATTTTTTGATTTAAGCACCACTTTTGGCAGAGAGGTAGACCAATATATTATGAACATATCTAGATGAGGAGCTATCATCTAACTGCCTCATCCTAGTTGTGGTGGCCATTTTTCAAATTGAATATTTTGAACCAAGACATGCCAGATAGCTCTTAGTCACATTTCAGGAGATCCTGTTGATATCAGTTAACATATTTTGGCTAATTGCAGATGAAATGGCGACAAGGAGACCCATGATCAGGCATCACGTTCTGACATTCATTGTGAATTGCCTAGATTAATTTAATTTGTACAAATATTATCTGACCTTCTTCTTCCGTCTCTCAATAGCTATTCCTGGACAATCTTAATTGGCCCACACCAATTAAGATGCCAATTAAGAAATTTATTAACACAATTATGCTAATTACATCGATAATACATCAACAATAACATAAACAGGTAGTGATAATTATGGTTGGTTGCCCTCATCAGACCATTCTGGGCAAGTCAAATAGTACGCTTCTGCGGTCAAGGGTCACTACTACATTTAATTATAATGTTAGTTAATACATAATCTGTTAAATGCATATGCAGATAAGTTCACTGTTTTAAATTACCTGTGTACTGTCTGTAACGGTTCAGAATCGAATTAATTTGTCAGAGCTCTCTCCATCGCAAATACACAGTGCTGTGCATTCCTGACTAGCCTTCTTTCACTTCCATTTTTTTATGCAGCTCTTCTGGCATCGGCAGAAGACACGCTACCGGCAGACCTTAGAGGCATCGGGGTAGCGTTAACCAAAAAACTTCATACATGTCACTGGTCTTGATCTAACTCTAGTCGGTTGGCGATAAAATGTTTATGCAGACCACATAGCCTAACCACAGACCTGTCCGCCTCGGTATATGGCTGCTTTAGAGCTGCACTTCTTGGTGGGATCAGCTGGACATTACTCTTCTTTGCAAGCAGTTCGTGGCGAGACATGTCAATAATCGGTTGCGGTGTTTGTTCTGTCGTAAAGAGGGATGACGACCCTCTCGATGGTATGCATCGCAACTTCATCAATATTATCCGGTGCATTGAGTGTCTAGGTCAGCCAAGGTAGAGTTGTTCACACTACCGATGCTGTCCTCTTGTCATTTCCAACGAAACAGGAGACCGTGTCGCACCCTGTCAAATCAGAGCAGTCTCTCTAAGCACTACCAAAGAGTTCGGGCTCCTAATAACTAGTCGGAAGCAGCAGCCAGCAAATTGCCAACCAGGTACTCTCACAACAGCCCCTGGTTAGCCCGGTGAACAAAAGGTTAAGACAGTTAAATTATACTAACGCTGGTAGAAAGAAAGAAAGAAAGAAAGAAAGAAAGAAAGAAAGAAAGAAAGAAAAACTAGAAACAAAAAGATTAGAAAGAAAGAAAGAAAGAAAGAAAGAAAGAAACTATGAAACAAAAAGATTAGAAAGAAAGAAAGAAAGAAAGAAAAACTATGAAACAAAAAGATTAGAAAGAAAGAAAGAAAGAAACTATGAAACAAAAAGATTAGAAAGAAAGAAAGAAAGAAAGAAAGAAAAACTATGAAACAAAAAGATTAGAAAGAAAGAAAGAAAAAACTATGAAACAAAAAGATTAGAAAGAAAGAAAGAAAGAAAAAACTATGAAACAAAAAGAAAGAAAGAAAGAAAGAAAGAAACTATGAAACAAAAAGATTAGAAAGAAAGAAAGAAAGAAAGAAAAAACTATGAAACAGAAAGAAAGAAAAAAGAAAGAAAGAACTATGAAACAAAAAGATTAGAAAAAAGAAAGAAAGAAAGAAAGAAAGAAAGAAAGAAAGAAAGAAAGAAAGAAAGAAAGACCATATACTGAACAAGGAACAAAGGATAAACCTATATTCCTGTTCAACAGACATGGAAGCAGTTTACCTGTCATTCGTCACCCCAGATAACAGATGATAACATTGATAGGAATACTACCGTGATTAAGAAACGCTTTTATAGTACAATTCAAGCAGTAAGCAAGTAATAATTGTTTCAAATCAGATTATGGTAAGTTTAAATTTACTAATCTTACTAACATAAAGTGTCAGTGAGGTATACTTTATTTTTGCAAGGTTTTTAAAACCGAAAATTGGCCTCTGAATACATTATTTTTATATTTTTCTTGTTTATTATATTATGATATTTTAGTTATGTTATTTATTTATTTACAGTTTTTAATATACGTATTCTATAATTTTTGTACATATTTACTTATCTTTAGTTGTGGTATACAATGAATAATTTTACTTTATTTATATCTAAACGTAACATTTATTGTTCTGTTGTTTTTACGAATGTGGTCGTAATTTTCGAAATTAGTGGAAAGCATTTTTTTCAATTAGTTATATTAAAACAAAGTTTCTTTTATAACATTTAATATGAATTTTAAATCTTTACATTTTCTTTTTTTTTCTTTTTGTAAAGTAACATAATTTCAATTTTATTGTAAACACTTTCCCAGTTATAACGTTATATTGTTTCGTTTTTGTAAAGTAACGTAATTTCAATTTTATTGTAAACACTTTCCCAGTTATAACGTTATATTGTTTCGTTTTTACTGCTAGTCAATTTGTTCTATTTTTTATCGTTCAAATTTTTAAATAGACGCATTTAATTTAATTTCGTGTTGTTTATTCCGACATCAAATGTAGAAAAATATATATATATATATATTATTTATTATTGTTTTCTTTTGGTTGCTTTTTTTAAATTTTGGTAATGTATTCTATTTATCTACTGTACAACATATTTTATATTTTATATATTTTTGTCCTTTTCATAGTGGTGGTTATATTTATTTAAAACAATGAGTCAGCATTTTCAAAGGCTTTTCGTTTATCTTGTGTTTTCCTTAACGGGCATTAGTGGGGTACTGCAAAACTATTGACTTTCCGACTTATAATTAAAACTTAGTTATTTTTTTTAATTGGAGTAGATAGACCCTTCTGTCGCCCGGTTCACACACCTCCCTCTTCTTTTGGACAAGAGTTGTTGTGTAGTAGTTTTCGCGCTGAAGGTTATAATCGTGCTATGTCGGTTGCTAATCGACTTAACGTACCCAAAATGTTAGGAATTTGGTAATCTTCCCCTGAAAGCTGACTCCTTAGTATTCGGCTAACTGCCGACTAATATCAAATGCCTAGTAGTTCTACTGAACTTCAATAGAAGTCTAAAGAACTCCTATGAACTTCCCAAGTACTTCTTCCGTTTACTTCCTGTTAACTCTTATTAACATAGGAGAGAGAGTTCATTATCTGAGGAATAGGTGTGTTTCGCCATAACAAGAGTAGAGACGCATATCTTGTTTCCTGTTTAGGAAGAGTTCCCGGTTTCTTTTCTCTCGTCTGGTCCTAGTCGTAGTGCTGTCGCAAGATTTTTGTAGTGTTTGTGGATGGTGGCAACGTCTCTTCATTCTGAAGGTACCTGGTTGGCAGTTTCCTGGTTGCTGCTTCCGACTGCTAATTAGGAGCCTGAACTCGTGCGTAGTGTCATGAGAGGCTGCTCTGATCAACAGTTGAATAATATCGGGGTTATATGTAGTTCCATGTCACGCATGGATGGGTGTCTCTGCATGAACCTCCAGTGGGCAACCCTGAGGCCACATTATGCTGCAGTCTGCGCCATTCCAAACATGCTGCATACAGCGACTGACTGGTTCTACTCTAGGCCACTCTCCTAATAAAACTTTCATGAATACACACTATCATAAAAGTAAATCTAAACCAGCTAACCTAAAACATTCGAACCCATCAACATCTCCTTCTCTAATATACGAGGTATACGCACCAACTTTTACAGTGTCGAATCCTTCCTCCAAGTCAAATCACCTGACATCCTAGTCCTCTGCGAAATTAACATTGATCCTTCTATCCTCTCTTCTGAATGTTACGTCCCTGGCTACCTTCCCCTTTTCAGGAAGGACTCCAATACCCACATGCATGGGTTTGGTATTTATGTCAGTGAACACCTACCTCTAGCAAGGGTGATCTCTCTTGAATTTATACATCATTCTCATATGTGTTTGCGTCTCTCTCTACTAAGCTCAGATAGCTATCTCTTCTTCCGCTACCGCTCCCCCTCATCTCCCGACTGTTCGTTCTTGACAGCATCTCCACTGATATTGACAAGGCCATTTTCTCTCATCCGTGTGCCCATATATTTGTGTTTGGCAATTTTAACGCCTACCACGCCAAGTGGCTAAAAAACTTAGTCACAGATCTTGCTAGTGTCCCCACCATGAATTTTTCAATCACTCAGTCTCTTACGCAAGTGGTGGAGTTCCCCACGCGTTTCTCTAATAACCCTAATGGACCTGACTCACTGCTAGATCTCTGTTTCATTTCCATCCCTAACTCTTACAATGTCAAGCAACTCTGCCCCCTCGGAAACTCTGACTATGCGGTGGTTTCCGTTAACGTCTCCTTCCACTCCCACTTCACCCAAGAACCTCAGACTAGCAGAGTATCTTACTGCTACCAAATAGCCGATTGAGACTCATTCCGCGATTTTTTGTGACGTCCCTTGGAACAAAGTCTTTAGTCTTCCCTGTGCGGCTGAGGTCTCTTATTAGGTTAAGGCTGGCATCGAAGTTTTCATACCAGCCATGAAGTTGCGACTTAAATCCCACTCGTCCCCTTGGTTCTCCTCCGCTTGCTCGGCTGCCATCGCCCATCGAAATCACTTCATCCGGCTTTATCGGTGTCATGCGTCGGACTATAACAGGGGCCTCTTTGCCTCTGCTCGCGATGATTGCAAGAAGATACTTAAATAAGCTAAGCTGCTGTTTGCAGCCAAAATGAAGCAGTGCATAGCATCCCGTGAGTTCGGTTCCAAAGACTACTGGAGGCTCTGTAATAGTGTACTAAACAATAGCAAATCCTCAATTAACCCTTTAATCAACACATTTGATGTCCTTACCTCTACAAAAGACAAGGCTGAGTGCTTCGCTCGCAGATTCTCCACCAACATGACACTGGACTCATCTGGAGTATCAATAGTCACTATCTCACTAACCTGCATCCTCACTTCCATGCTCCTTTTTCATCGGTATTCTCATCCTTCTCTTACCCTCTTCATGACACCCCCTTTAACTTGTCACTCTTTCTCATAACTTTCCTCCTATGTAACCCCTGCTAAACAGTGGCAGTAAAATGCCTTGCTTAGAGCAATATGACGATAAAAAAAATGTCGATCGATCAAAAATAATCGAAAAAACTACATTTTTTTTTAATCTGAAAATTTTAGATTCCAATCAATATAATTACGGTTTGAAATACCCCAGTGTATTTTGCTTACTGAAATTAGTAAATTTAATCATTTAGCTTTCAATTAAAGCTAAATTGAAAGCCTCAAGAAAGCTTTTTATTTATTAAAATTCATTTAAAATGTAGGTAACGAAAACGAGTGGAAGTAAGTACTCTTTCTAGTACTGACGGGTGATACCTTCAAAAACGTGTGTTTTAGTAATGTGGCAAGGTAGCCGGTTGATGAACCTGAGGTGAGTCTCGATAAAAATAAAATAAATTATAAAAGTAAAATATATACAAAAATAATTCAAATTAAAACAAGGCATTTGCGCTTTCCTTTAACCCCCCACCTGTCTCTCTCTCTCTCTCTCTCTCTCTCTCTCTCTCTCTCTCTCTCTCTACTTGCAACCCTCAAACAAAAAGAAGTAGAAGAGGAAGAAAAGACGGAACCCGGCCACCCCCCAAAAAAAACGCCAGCAGTTGGGTGACCAAAACTTACTAATTTGTGATTGAAAACTACCAAAAATAAATGGCAACCTACTGCGCAAAAATCTTCAGTTAGTCAGAAGATTTTATCATATATATATATATATATATATATATATATATATATATATGATAAAAATATAGATCTGTTATTCTATATCTATGGATGATGGTGCTGAATTCAAAAATAGAGCTTATGTAAATATATAAAGGGACACTGAGATCAACACCAGCGGCGCCAGTCTGTTTCATATTTGAACGTAATATCCAGGACTGAAGCCTGAAACAGGCTGTTGGCGCTCGCTGTGACCTCACTACCCACATACATACATATATATATATATATATATGTGTGTGTGTGTGTGTGTGTGTGTGTGTGTGTGTGTGTGTGTGTGTGTGTGTGTGCGTGTGCTTGCGTGTGTGTAAACAAATTCTATTTACTATCTAACCTCAGAATAGAAAAAACTTGTCGGGAATATAAGTGTGGGCATATTGTTTTGTTTACGATAGATAGATAGATAGATAGATAGATAGATAGATAGATAGATAGCATAAATGCGGACTAAGAGAAATAGAGTCAGTATATTTTCAAACAGTTAAACGATACGTGATATTTATCAGGCAACATAACAAAAAAACTTTGATAATGGCTAACGTTAGCCAAAATACTCTGACATAGAAAAATATATTTTAAAATATGAACTTGAAATCTAGAAAATAATCAGAAACAGTTGAAAAAAATATATTTAAAAAACGATTCACAAGGAACTTCTATCATTATTTAAACAAAACTTGTATAAATGAAAAATCGTTTCCCAAATGCACCCAATGTCGTGTGTGTGTGTGTGTGTGTGTGTGTGTGTGTGTGTGTGTGTGTGTGTGTGTGTGTGTATTTATGGAACCTAAAATATTTCACACTTTAAGAATTCGCATTGCCAACCCTTTCAGTCATTCGTTGCTCTTTAGGAAGACTCGAAAAAAAAATGTGAATAACATTGAACGTTTTTAATATTTCCTTCATTAAAGAAATATCAATAAATGTTGATAAAAACTATGGCAGGTTAGTATGGAAACGTACTTTCCTGGTGCAAAGGTGGCAGGGTACATGCATATGAGAAACAGATGTCTGCTTACAAATATCAGAAGAACTGTCGTCGAGTGAACGAGTGAGGTGATTGTTTATCAAATTCGGGAAGTCAGGGCTTTATAAAATAGATTGGGGGCTTAAGAAAGTGAGTGTGAGAAAAATGCAGAGAACGTTGTAGGGAGAGTGAGAGAGAGATTTGAGTGAGAAAGAGAGAGAGAGATTTGCAAGCGGGAGACCCCTCCGATGAAGGACTAAACGTCGGCCATTATTGTTGCACAGTCCACCCAGTCAGCCGAAAAGCTATAAAGATAAATCTTGTGCTTTAGCGAGACACCGAACTTGCGAAATGTTATTAATCGCATGAAAGAGCAATTCTTTTGGCCACCCTACTGGGAAGGGGGGCGAGGGGGCGAGGGGAGGGATAATATAAGAAAGATACGATAAGGCATTTTTATACGCGGCACCAAGAAATTGTTTTGATTTTCGTTGGGTTTTCATAATGTGTGACCTGAACAAGGAAGCTTCATAATTTGAATATTATGTTAATAGAGTTATTCTTTGTTCAGATTGCATCATTCAGGAATTCTTTCTTTCTTTTGTTTTAAATCCCCTTTTTTTCTATTGTTGTTCTTTTCTTCATTCATTCGTTCTTTTTCACCTTGTTCTTTTTCTGATAACTGACACCTTCATTTTCACCTTCATTCTTCACTTGGTTTTTTTTCCCTCTCTCTAAGATATTGCGCAGGTTACATTATGGTTTATATCATTTTACTCCTTTGTATATGGAAGAGGTTTTTTTTTCTTTTTTCTATACAATAAAATTAGGTAGAAAACAAAGAAACAATTTCAGTTCAAAATAGTATCGTAATTTACTAAGCGCAGCTTAGATGTGGCACAAAGGCCGAAAGTATGGGGTACCCAGTGAGGATCAAACTCACTACTTAATTGCAATAGTTCTAGCGAGACAAGCTTGCTAACCATTACACCACCTCGAGGTGCCCAGTTCAAAATAGTATCGCTAATAATTTTTTTCATTCAACCTAATCTACCCTAAATAGATATGTGTTAACCAATGAAATATCTCACTTTTTTCAGCGCAGCATTTACCATGAAATAAACCCTAACTGTAACCACTGAAAAATCAGCATTAGTCCAGTCTAGGTACCTTTAGTATTTCGGCATAAAATTTCGATATCTAAGTTTAAAATGAATTTTTTTAAATGAAAAAAAAACATTCTTGAAGATTTCATTTTAGATTTAATTAAAAGCTTAATGATTAAATTTATTATTTACATTAAGTAAAAAATTCTGGTGTATTTCAGATAGAAATTACATAGATTGGAAGGTCACATTTAATTTTGATTTTTTAAAATTTTCTTAAAAGCGGCCATTTTCTTAATTTTAAGAAATTTGTAAACAACCAAAAATTCATCGATTTTAAAATTATTTCAAAAGATTTCTGACACTTTATTTTAGTAAAACTAAAAAATTGAAAGTTAAATTAAGCTGATTTAAAGACAATATTACTTATAGCATAAAAAAGTAATACACAACAAATTATTAACGATTGATCGTGTTCATCAGATCGAAATCAAAAAAATTATTTAAAAAATACTATGGTCTTTCATCTTAACATGATAACATGAAAATTTTGACGATAAAACTTTATTTTCGTTAAGTTTGTGACATTTTTCATTACGCTATGCTGTTTTTCCCGCGAATTACTGGAGGTACCTAGTCCAGTCATAACACTATTCAATACTAGAGAAAATAACGAAAAATCCTGTGTTTTGGAACTTCGTGTTGTAGTTTTGTTCACTACAAAATACAAATCCTGATCTTTTCCCAATCAGTTGATAAGGTGATTTCCTAAGCGCAAAGCTGAAAATACTGAGTATTTGGTGAGGATCGAACTTGTTACTCAACTGCAATAGGATTTAGCAAAACACGCTTGCTAACCATTACACCACCCCGAGGTACCCCAACCAGTTAATAAGTCTACACTCGCTAGAGCGAAAACGAATTTTAAAATTGATTCTTATTTTCAAGTTTGTTCATAAGTTCTTGGCGCTATCTTTTGAAAAATGTTAGAGAAATCATAGACGTTCCCTCAGTTTTTGAAGTCAGCTGAATGTATTTCGTCGTTTACACGGCGTTAAGAAAAATATGAAAATACATAAACGTGTTTAGTATGAACCTGGGGAAACGAAAAGGCATAGCATTTAATCACCCACTCTCTATCCCCTACCCTCTCTCTCTCTCTCTCTCTCTATATATATATATATATATATATATATATAATCACTCGCAACAAGAACACTAAAACGAATAAGGATCTTTTCTGTTAATTCGCCCCAAATAATGTAAAGTTACTTATAGCAAATATTAATTCATCCAAAGAAATTTTAAATTTTAAACCAAAGTCTACCTGTTTCTTTTATTAAATTTTTGGCACTCTTTTAAAATTATAAATTAACAGAAAAGAAGCACGAAGAAAAACGTGACTTCATCCAGAGCAGCATACACGGAATTAAGGGAAAAAATTGTTCTGTTTTTGGTGGGAGTCAAATCTGTAGCTAGTATGTAAACCTACGTTCTAGTGCCGTGTTGCGAATTAACTAACCTTCATAACTTACTACTAAGTGAATAATTCAGGAAGGATAGATAAACCAGGTCACATCTGTCGTAATTAAGGGAGATGGAGTCAAAATGAAACAATACAAGTGTTGGGTAACGAATAACAACGTTTTTATACAAGAACTAGCAGTATAACCCGGCGTTGCTCAGGTTTATTGAAAGCTTTAAAACTAATCCATGGTCCTGGAGCTCAGACTCTTTCAACATTGGCACGAAAGACTAAAAAGCAATAGTTGTTTCCAGTTAAAGCGAAACCGTAGACTGAAAGAAAAATGAATGGATGTAAGTCAAATTTTGATTTCCTCGTATCGATATCAAATAAGTTTTTCGTCGTAAACTGAATTTTGAAGGTTAAATAAGTCCTCTGAGTAAATGGTATCATGGCTGAAAGTAAGAACTACAATTATACCTACTTAGAGCCAAACCCGAAGCAAAAATTAAAATAAAAGGGCTGAAAAAAATACAGGCAGATAAACAGACACACAAATATCTTGCCTTTTATATATATATATATTATCGATTTTCTGCACTATTGTAAGAACTGCAATCTTGAAACTTCTGAATATCGTTTCTTATGTCTATGAGTGTATCAAATTTGATTAAAATGGGACCACTCCTTCTATAATCCGATTTTCGATATTTATCGGGGGTACCTCGACACAAAACCTAACTAAGAACACTCGCAGACACTTATAATACAACTGTGTAAATTTTCAAGAAAATCGGTCCAGCCGTTTTGGAGTCTATAGGTAACGAACACACACATATACACACAGAAAGTTCCATTTATAAATAAGTTTAGATATTAAACAACGTTACAAAGTATAGAAAATTGCTTTGAAGTGTTGCAAATTTATAAAGTGTTTCTAAAGGTAAATAAGTATAACCGGAATTTTTTATAGAAAGTTTATTGTGAAGAGTTTGCATTACAAAAGAAAAAGTTAAGAGTTCTATGAAAATATGCTAATATAAAAACACACATTGCTATTAATGCAAGTTGTTCTATCTTGTAATCAATAATTGTTTATTAAGTGGGTATCGAAGAAGAAATTTCTTGTAAAAGTGCTCAACGAAGAAAGTCATGCATGGAGCATTATGGTCGTTTCGCGTTGCATGGAGCTACTAAAGAAAATTATTTTGTCGTCTCTATTGATTCATAATGGCTCACAAAGGCACCATTTTCGTTTTTTGAAAACTAGTGTCAAGTAGTTAAATGCCATACATGGTACACGCTTGGGTGATCATGTCTCCAAGAGACATAACTGACTGGGTAGAATATTTTCCCGCAGGCGATAGAGTGGTTGCCAACCAAGACAATAAAATTCAATCTGTCCTGCTATTTAATCCATAGCTGTAGGGGGAAGAGACGGATCAATGCTTTTACCAAGGGTATTAGCGCGTAAGTGAATGCAACGAATTTAACTGGAATTCAAACTCAACTCTCCAAGCCGATAACCACTGCACCACAACGCACATTACTAGTCCTAAAATGCATTTTTTTTTAAATATCTATTTTTTGTGTATGGTGAGTCTCTTCTGAGTGTCGCGAGCCAATATTTTTTTTAGATCTGACAAGCATGTCTGGTTCTGAGAGTGATGAAATTTGGAAATACGTAAATGTTCTTATTACTAAATCCTATAATAATGTTACGGTATAATATACAATGCTAAAGTTGTCTAGTTTGAATAGTGCATCAGAAAAAAGTTTTCTTTGAAAGAATGTAAAGACGCCATTTTTGTTGCATAATAACACTCGTCCAATCATGGACATGAGATTCCTGTACATACAACGTATTTATTCAGAACTGTTATCTTCAGACTATCACTTGTGTCTTGGTCCTGGGTATTTTTTTTTTTTTTTTTTTTTTTTTTTTTAATCATTTCACCCCGAGCAAGGCAGAAACGCCACTGATGTGCAGGGGGTTACATAAATGTAGAAAGATTAATTAGAAAAGAGTGAGGAGTACAAGCTAGTTAGAAAGGAACAATAGAAAACTGAGAAAGCAGGTGCAATGACAGGTACATGGGCGGAGAGAAAGGGAAGGTTATACAGGGGAGGGGAGAGAGAGCTAGAGGCCAGTGGTTAGTAGGTGAGTATTAACTTTGCTTTTAAATTTCTGGAGGTCGTAGCCGTCAGGAAAGCAAGAATACGGGAGTGAGTTCCACAGGCGGGAAGTGCGAGAGAGGAAGCTGCAGGAGTAGAATTGTCGTCTGCGTTTGGCTAACCTGACTGTGAATGGGTGGGACCCAGTTGCCAGTCTGGTTGAACGGGTAAACACCTGTTGAGGAGGCATCAGTGACTTAAGCTCATCCGAGCAGAAGCCATGAAAGTATTTATAGAAGAGACAGAGGGAGGCCACATTTCGACGATGGGAAAGTGGCTGCAGACGAGTCGCCAGATCAGTACCTATCACATTACAGACTCTCCTTTGGAGCTTGTCAAGAACACTGAGGAGAACGGCAGGGGCACCTGACCATAAATGGCAGCAGTACTCCATGCACGGACGGATGGTTGACTTGTATATATGCAGGATGGATTCAGGTGGAAAAAACATCCTGGATCGACATAGTGACCCAATCTTCTTAGCAGTAGATTTTGCTATGGATTCAATATAGTGCTTCCATTTGAGGTCTGAGGACAGGGTAAGTCCGAGGAGGCGTAGTGTATTACTCTCCGGGAGAATCATCTGGTCCATGCTTATGGGAGGCAGAAGAGGTTGCCTGTAATGGTTGACAGACAACAGCTTGGTCTTAGAGGAATTAAAGTTGACAAGCCACTTCTTGCCCCAGTTCACCACAGAGTGTAGATCCCGCTCAAGGTCAGCAGCGAGATTATGTCTGTCCGCCACGACAGGTTTCTTACTGGAGCGGGAGTATATTGTAGTGTCATCTGCGTAGATGCCTACTTGGGACCTGATCTCATCTGGGAGGTCGTTGATGAAAATAAGGAAGAGCGTTGGGCCCAGGATAGAGCCTTGTGGGACACCAGCATTCGTGCTGTAGGACGAAGAGGCACGCCCATTCAGAACGACCTTCATTTTGCGGTTATTTAAGAAAGATTGGATTAGGTCAAGCAGGCGACCGGTAATACCATAACCGCGTAGTTTGCATAGGAGGCCAGGGTGCCAAACCCTGTCGAAAGCCTTGGAGATATCCAGAGCAACCGCGCGAGCCTCGTCAGACTCATCAAGGGCCTGTAGCATGTACTCCGTTACAGTAGTTAGCAGGTCGGCTGTGGACCTGTCAAATCGGAATCCATATTGCCTGTCGGAGAACAGCTTGTGGGCGGTGAGATGATGAACTATTTCAGCATTTATTATAGCCTCGAACACTTTCCCGAATATTGGTAGGAGACTGATAGGGCGATAGTTGGATGGGTCCGAGGGTTCACCACAATTCTTAAAGACAGGAACGACTGAGGAGAATTTCCAGCATGCAGGAAAGCAGGAAGCAGAAAGGCAGTAGTTAAACAGTTTAGAGAGGACAGGGGAAAGTTCTGGGGCACACCTCTTAAGGACTATCACCGGGATTCCATCGTCTCCACACGCCTTATGGGGGTCGAGTTTTGAAATTACTCTGGATACTATTGTCGGGGTAATATACACGTCATGCAGTTTGGCCTCAGTTCTAATAGGGAAGTCGGGTGGGTGCACTCCGGACGAGTCGAGTGTGGAGTTGGATGAGAATCTGCGGGCAAAGCACTCAGCTTTCTCAGCAGATGACGTGAGAACGTCAAATCCATGGATGGCGGTAAACTGCATCCGACAGCAAGGCTTCTGATTGAGAGGTTGTGAGGAGCATGAAACAACCTCTTAATTGCTGTTGTTCCCAAGTCCATCCTGACCCGGAGTGGTAGCACCTGTTAGGGTCTCAGCTATGGGCAAATAGTTACCCCCCCCCCGAAAAAAAACTGGGGTCAAAAGACTATGAAAGTATAAAAATAGACGTTTATAGAAATGTGTACATAAAAATGGACTTTTTGAAGGAAAAATACTACGAACAATACATTTTTAAAGGAAAAAAAATATTACCAGAAATACATTTTTAATACAAAACTAGAAGACATTTTCAGTTTTCTAAAATAAAAAAAAAATAAAAAAAATAAAAAACAATTTTATTAAAATCTGACAAAATCAACCTTCTCACTATAACCAAAACTTTTTAAAAATATCTTAAAACCCAACCATTTTGGCATTAAGTAATCCACAGAGGTTAAACAAAACTCAAACTGAAACACTTGTTTCTCACTGTGCAACGCTTTTTGTCTCGTCAGCAGTCCAAACAATAAAATATACTAAAAAATTCCTTAAATAATCCTTTTTTAATACCAAATACATAAATTACCTGAATTGTAGTTTATGTTTAGAGAAATACATAAGCCAGTAAAGCTAGTTGAAGAACGAAGCCATGATTTGTAAAAATAAAATATTTTCTCAAAAATGCTGAAAACTAATTCAAAAGACTTGAGTTATTTTTGAAAGGCATGAACATGGATTTTCTATCCACCAGCTATCTTATCATTATTTTGTATTTTACCTATAATCTATTCACATTGGCCTCTGCTAATATGTTCGATCCACTATAAACTCCCTGTTTTCATGGCCTTGTGTCAAAATGGACAAAACTGTCGATCTTTCAGTGAATTTAAATGCTATTCAAAATCGCGTGACAGCAAATTGTTATCGTAAATTTGGCGGGTATTTCTTTTCTTTAATTTAAATATTGCAGATATTGGTGGAATTATGCTAAGACAATACCGCACCAAGAAAGAGCTTACTCAGTATTCAGTTCTACACTTTAACCACTGTGCCACTCCAGCAAGTTCGTACCTCCCCAGAATGTTGATACTGTTGTCTATCCCTAATGAATAGGCATGATGTTCAGTCAACCTTCTCACACCAGAATGATGAGCAATCGTTTTCGTTTGTGTGTCGGTCCGCCCGAACGAACAATCCTATACGACAGTTTTCCCCGCATCGAGGCGGCCATTTTGTATACAAACCTATGGCGGCTCTGGGGAACGATGGTCAGCGAGCAGTCGCCAAACCGCTGCGACATAAAATTCAAATGTTTTGTCCGCTTCGTTGACTACCTAATGGCCGACAGTCATGGGAGTTACGTTGGGTAGACAGAAGGGAGGGCAAAGAGAAGAGGGGCAGATTCGGGAGAGGAAAAAGAAATGAAAAATCAAACTATCGGTAGTACGACCGGAAGGTGAAAGCGGCTCAGTTCGATGCAGGAAAGTGCTTCTCGCTCATAAATGCGGTGAGTTGAACGCAGGAGGGAAAAAGGGACGTACACGTCTTTCTTCCGCCGCCGCTGACCAATACAGATTTTGAGATCGTGTAACCAGCTTTTACTACCGACGTCCCGTGGCACTTATATATTGAAGAGGAACTTGTTGTAGGATTTTTGGTTGACATATAATGCTAAATATCAGAGTAGGGGATCGGGAAAGGGGGGGGGGGTACTAGAGTGGCGATTAGATTCCCTCATAAACATTAGCTCTTCCTCTCAACTCAAAACTACCACCCTTTACCACATTTCTTTCTTTCTTCCTTTCTTCCTTTCTTTATTTATTTCTTTCTTTCTATATATCTCTTTTCATATCTATCTATCTCTTTTCATATCTATCTATATATATATATATATATATGCCAATCTATCTCTGCTCATATCTATCTATATAATTCCCATTATTACTTATCTCGCTCTCTCTCTCTGTCTCATTATATATATTCTCATTATTGTCCATTTAATTCTTAGATTTCTTCATTAATCTATTTTCTATAATTTTTCTTTCCCTCGCTCTTCCAGCAATATTTTAATCAATCAGCACGATAATTGCCTTTATTTTTCTCTATTTCATTCTTGATATATTCAATTATCACGGACATCTACCTCTTCCTCTCTCCTTTCTCTCTCTCCAACTATCTCTCTCTTTCTCACCCTTTTCCTTCTCAATCCGCCTGACAATCTTCCCTAAATCTATCTCTCCATAAATACACACACACACACATTTATATATATATATATATATATATATATATATATATATATATCAGTGCAGTTCTATTTCTATATATATTTACCTTAATGTATTACTCTCTTTGTATGTATGTATCTATCTATCTCATTTTGTTTCTATCTATTTCTCATTTTGAATCTATCTATCTATCTATCTCAGTCTGTTCATATCTGTCTGTCTATCTATCTATCTATCTATCTATCTATCTATCTATCTATCTCAGTTTCTTCATATCTATCTATCTATCTATCTATCTATCTATCTATCTAATTTTGTTTACATCCTAATTACAGACTTTGTCCTGAGTATGACAATAAACTGCATCCTGCAGCAATGCCTCTCACCGAGAGGTTGTGAGGAGCATGGAACCACCTCTCAATTGCTGTTGTTCCCAGGCCCACCCTGACCTGGGGTGGTAGTACCTGTTAGGGTCTTAACTATGGGCAAATAGTTTATCTCCAAACTGGGGTAAAACACTATGAAAATATAAAAATACTTTTATAGAAAAATATACATTTTTGAAAGAAAAAATCATTACCAACAATACATTTTTAAACCAGAAAACATCTTCTGTTTTCTAAAAAAAAAAAAAAAGTATTAATAATAAAAAAAATATTTTTTTCTCAAACTCTGACTAAACCAACCTTCTCTCTATAGCCAAACATTAAAAAATACTTTAAAACCCCATTTTTTTGACATTAAATAACCCACAGAGGTTGATATGCTGTTATTTGAGATTGACATTTTTTGTCTTTCTGCTACTAGATGTACGAGAGTGTGGTAAAAAGGTCCCGGTTCAACCATTTACAAGGATTATAAAATGATAGGATGCTTTTTTATTTGAAAAGTGACACAGGCCGAGATTTTTTCCGCATTTTCTTGGAGATAGATAGATAGATAGATAGATAGATAGATAGATAGATAGATAGATAGATATAGCATAAACAGGCATAAAGGCATAGATAGATAGATAGATAGATAGATAGATAGATAGATAGATAGATAGATAGATAGATAGATAGATAGATATAAACAGGGATAGATAGATAGATAGATAGATAGATAGATAGATAGAGCATTAAACATGCATAGATAGATAGATAGATAGATAGATAGATAGATAGATAGATAGATAGATAGATATAGCATCAAACAGGCATAGATAGATAGATAGATAGATAGATAGATAGATAGATAGATAGATAGATATAGCATCAAACAGGCATAGATAGATAGATAGATAGATAGATAGATAGATAGATAGATATAGCATTAAATAGGCATAGATAGATAGATAGATAGATAGATAGATAGATAGATAGATATAGCATTAAACAGGCATAGATAGATAGATAGATAGATAGATAGATAGATAGATAGATAGATAGATAGATATAGCATTAAACAGGCATAGATAGATAGATAGATAGATAGATAGATAGATAGAGCATTAAACAGGCATAGATAGATAGATAGATAGATAGATAGATAGATAGATAGATAGATAGATAGATAGTGAAAAGAAAAACCACGAAAGAAGTGAATAAATGTTTGAAATGAAAAAAAATATGAGGAACAGTGAAAAATGTGAAATAATGTTTTAGCCTTTGTTTTTGTTATACATACATGAGGTGTGCAAAATAATGGAAACACCTTGAAATTTCAAGCAAATTTATTTCAATATAGTGTATGTTCGGCATTGGCAGTAACTACAGCTAGAATTCTGCGTTGGATTGTACAAAGTTTAAATTGTTTCTAAAGGAATTTTTATCCATTCTTCAGCTAAAACAGTCCCCAATTATTTTAATGCTGATAATGGGGGATATCGACTTCTCACTTGTTTTTTTCTAAAATGAACCATAAATGTTCAATGATGTTGAGATCTGGGAACTGTGGTGTCCAAATGAAATATACTTCTTCAATAAAATGTTCCTTGTGTCATTGAGCTACAACTTTAGCAATATGAATGGGTGCATTATTATCCTGAAAGAAGTCGATCACTTAAAATTCTAAAATATTCTTGATTTTAATAAACTCATTTAAACTTGTTTAAATAATATCTGTAAGAAAAAACTTTTTAGCAAAACAATAAAGTACTAGTAATGAAGTACTACTAATATCAAATCAGCAAAAATAAAAATAGACAAGCTTTTGACATCTTAATCAAATTTTCTAAATTATGCTATTATAGTAAAAGGTATTTCCATTATTTTGTTCACCCCTATATCTATCTCTCTATCTCTCTCTCTCTATATATATATATTATTTAATTATTTTGTTTTTGGTCATAATTAAATTAGGCCAGTACACAGTTGTATTAAAAAGTGTTCAATACAATTATATTGTAGAAATTTTGGATATTTTTTATTTACAAATGAAATAATATATATATAAAGAAGTGGCCGAAATTGCTTGGAACTTGCTAAACATTTCTGAGCAAGATCAACTTAGAAAAATCTCACTAAATGTCCAAAAAACACAATTTATTTTTTAAATCCTTTCTTCTTCAAGCAAATAAATTTGCAGCGTTTTACCTTTTATAGATAGATAGATAGATAGATAGATAGATAGATAGATAGATAGATATAATCATCTGCATACAAGCCTGTTTCGTTGTATCACATCTCATCAGTGCAGCTAGATTAACTGTTTGCTTCAAGCCGGTATCGAAATCCGACTGATTTGTCAGATTGCGATCTTAACCCTAAGTGATCGGAGCAAGGCAGGAAAAGGTAGATTTCACAGCATGTTATTCAAAGAATGTAAACAAACAACCAGTAACCGAAAACGTTCAATTTAAGCCGAACTGAACAGCGTTCAATTCGGTAACCAAAGAACGTTGCATAAAACCGTATGTAGCTACTGTTTTTATGAAATATACCCCTCTCTACATTGCTCTACCATTCGTCCTTGGTTCGAATATTGCTGCCATATCTGGTCTAGTACATCTGCTATATATTTAGAGATAGTTCCAAAGAAGAAACTGCAATGTTATGCTGGCATCCCAGTTTCAATCACTCTCTCACCACCGTAATGTAGCACACCTTTTCTTTAAATACTTTCATGGTATTTGTTCTGATGAACTTCACACTGTGGTAAACTTTATTAATTTCAGCGCAGTACTCTGATTTTTATCTTCTGTTTTCTTGATTCCTCTTCTTTTATTGTGCGCGTCCCTTAATAATGTTTTACTTTTTTTATTCTTTCACACTCAGAACGTCCTTGTGTTTTAGTGGTTTTATTGCTTTGTTTGAGGTGAAATGATTTTTTAAAAAAAAAGGCATAAAACCGTAAACAAAAAATCCCTAACAATGAAAGAAAAATTTATCAAAAGGCAAATTCCTACCTATAATTATATTGTATAACTTTAGGATATTTTTCATTTTTAAATGAATATATATATATATATATATATATATATACAAAGAAGTGGGCGAAATTGCTTGGAACTTGCGAAAAATTTCTGAACAACACCAACTTACTAAAATCTAATTTGTTTTTCAAGCGTTTTACCTATTATAGATAGATAGATAGATAGATAGATAGATAGATAGATAGATAGATGAACAGAATTAGACAGACAGATAGATAGATAGATAGATAGATAGATAGATAGATAGATAGATAGATAGAATCATCTGCATACAGGCCTGTATTAAAATTAAATTAAGATAAATTATTACTATTATTATTAATTCCTTTGATTTCTGTTGTATTCACTTATCTTTCCGAGTCCCAACCAGAGAGCTAAGGTCAGATATGACATCATGACATTTTTCACTGATCATTTTTTAAAAAAAAAAAAAAATTAAATCTCTCACATAGATAAGGGTTTTCGTAATGTGTGAGCTGTACTTGTTAAAACAATGTTTAGATTTCCTTAAGGTATGGGCTTCCAGGGATGCCAGGGTTCTCTTTATTGAGACTATCGGAATTATTTCAGTCAAGCCAAGAGCTCAAACTACAACTGGAATTGTTGATGTCATGTGCCACATTTTTTAGATTTATTATTATTATTATTATTATTATTATTATTATTATTATTATTATTATTATTATTATTATGTCATTTTTCATCATATTTCATTTTCTGCTTTGGTCGCACTACCAACCAAGTCTGCGGGGAGACCTAAGGCAGGTCGTGGCGTGTTGTTATGGCCCCATTTCATGTTTTTTCTATCTTCCCTATCATCCCTAGCGTTACATAGATAAAGTTTTCCTTAGTGTGTGGGCTGTACTTAATAAGACAATTTTTGTATATCTCTTAAGCTGGGGTTTCCAGGGATTCTTTCAATGTGTTGTTTTGTTCCATTTTCTATTTCTGTAACCGGTACTGGTTCATACCAGTGTTTCTTTACAGATTTTCCATAATGTTTGCACATTGTCCAATGTAAATATTGCCCAACTCTATCGTGGCTATTTTTATATTCATTTGGGTCAAGCACAGAACAGCCTGAGATTAGGTGGTCTATTGTTTCTTGGTGTTTATCACAAAACCTGCATTTTGGATCCATATTATTATGCATAATATTTGCCTGAAGGTTTCTAGTGAAAAGACTTTGGTCTTGTGCTGCAAGAATAAAGCCTTCAGTTTCAGACTTTAATCCAGATGCACGTAACCATCGATGAGTATTAACTTTATCAACATTGGATTTATTGGCACGTTCTGGATATTGGCCATGCAGAGGTTTGTCTTGCCAGCGTTGTTTCATCTGTTCAAGAGCTTTACCTTTGGATTTCATTTTCATATTTTTTGCCGTAATAGTTGGTTCTTGGCTTCTGTTTTGCTTTTCTACAGAATCTACTAACTGTAAATCTTGTTTGTATTTACTGCCTTCTTTTATTATTGAATATTTTTTCTTTCTTTCTTCATGTTGCTTTACTAATTGTATCATCCAATCCTTTGTTGTTTCTATGTATGTTATTAAGCCAATAGTTGTTATCTTGTATGACAATTCCAGCTGAATAAGACCTCTTCCACCTTCTTTACGGGGTATGTATAGACGGTCTACATCAGCCTTTGGATGATGCATCTTATGCTTAGAAAGAAGCTTTCTTGTTTTAGAATCCATTCGCCTGATGTCGTTTAGAGTCCAGTTTAAGATGTTGAAACTATATTGGACAACTGGGATTGCAAGGCTATTAATGGCCATAACTCTGTTCTGAGAATTCAATTCAGTTTTTAATATCATTCGTAGCCTTCTATAGTACTCTTTACGCACTATTTCTTTCATTTTTTATGGTGAATGTTTCACTCTCATTTGCACCTAGGTATTTATAAGCTTCTTCTGGTTTCAATTCTTTTATTGTTACAGCATAGAAAAAAATTGGAAATAAAAAATTAGAATTTTAACTGAAGAATAAATCTTTTGTAGTTGGTTTAGGGTTTTTTAATCCTTAAAAAATTAATTAGCAAGTAAAACATTAACCAAAAAAGTGTTTTGCAAAAAAATGATTTTTTTTTATAAAAAAAACCATCATAAATGAAATAAAAACATTAATTTTTACTTTTTTGTTTCATTTTTTACAATTAAAATATTTTAAAAATGTAATTGAATTACCAAATATCCTAGGATTTTTTAGGTGTATTTTTATTTTTATTTTTTTTTTGAAAGGTAAAAATTTATCTTTTTATTTCATCCAGTAGGATTAACAATGGATTCAGTCAAAATATTTCAAAATATTATTTTAAAATTCGAACTCCGTTGTTTTTTAGCAGAATTTTCCTAAAGAAATTTGTTGATATTAATAAATCTATTGGATTAAAAGTTCTCAAGACGTTTTTAAAAATCTATTTCAGATTTTATTATCCTATCATTAATTTGTTCGATTCATAATTATTTATTGCTGTTATGCCATTTTAAAAAAATGGAAATGTTATAGTTGTAAAAGTTTAGTATCAGGAAGAGACCTGATATAAACAGTTATTCTCAAGGAATTAATAGAGGTTCTCTGTTATATCCCAATGATGCTATATTTGAGTAATTCTGATTTAAAAATTAAAACAAAAGTGATTGTGATTTTTCATAATTAAATTAAAAATATGAAAATTTAAGCAGTGTTTGTTAAATTTTTAGAGTTTAGACGAATAAACGAAAAGTTTTGTCTTTAAAACTGTGTTTATTTACAAACACGACCGACAGTCAGTAGTCAACAATAATGTTTATATTTTCTAATTAATTATTGTTTTCCTTATTTTTAATTAAAATTAATAAAACCAGCATAAATCAAAAACATGTGTCTTTCTTTTTTTTCTTGTTACATTTTAAAAAGTTTTAAAATCATTATAAAAAAAAACGACTTCGTGATTATCAACATTGTCATGAAGTGAGAGACACGGCTGCTATGCTAATTCATGACTCTACTACCGTGACGACACATTTCATCGCTTCGGCCTTGGTAATATATAGAAGGTCTTGACACAGCCATGATTCCACAGCGAATCAGTATGGTAAAATTTCCGTTAGTTCCAAGCCAGGATTTGACATCAGTCGACGATTGTACCTTTAAGCTATGGACGCTCGGAAGAGAAAGAAAGATTTTAGTGTGTTATATACACAGTGTAAACACACGCCAGTAGACGATATTGTTCGAATTCATTACTAAATAAACGAAGCGTAAATAGCGGTAAGTAGCAACTGTTTTTTAAAGACTACCACTCCTCCAGAGTGCTCAACTGACTGGCGATATATATATATATATATATATATATATATATATATAGGGATTTCATGTTGAAATGTTCATTCAACATTTTTGAATTTTGAAAATTTATATATATATATATATATATATATATATATATATATATATATATATATATAAATTAAAATAAATTTTCAAAATTCAAAAATGCTGAATGAACATTTCAACATGAAATCCCTAAGAGAGATTTCACGTCTCCTCAGCAACAGTCTATATCAAAATGAGAAAAAAAAGAAAAAAAAATAAGATTAAAAAAGAGAAATAAAAAAATTAAAAAAAGATAAAGAAATAAAAAAATAATGGTTAAAATTTGAGAAATATACGTCAAAAAAATTTTTTTTTTAAATCAGTCTATTTTTGGTTTTTACTTTTTGATAGAGTTGTAAGGGAAATTTGGTATGTCTTGCTTAATATACGAAAAGGGTTAAGGAATGGGATGTCGTTAAATTGAGAATTGGGTTAAACAAAACAGAACAGAAAGGGAAAGGGCGGGATATAAAACATGTATAGAGAAAAAATAAAGAAGAGAAAAAAAGAAAAGGAAGAAAAAGGAAAATTTTCAAATAGAAAACGCTCGATACGTGTCAAACAAATTTAACTTTAAATGTTTAAAAGGGTTAAAGATTTAGAAAAAAGAGACTTATTTGAAAAAGTATATTTAGAGGGAAAATAGGAATAAGATTTTAAAAAATTTAATTAAGTCAATCTAATTAAAGATATTTTTAGGTATAGACAAACTAAATAATAATTAAAGAAAATTATAAATTAAAAAATATTTTAAAAAATAATAATAATAAAAATTAATCTTAAATATATATGTGTGTGTATATGTGTACGTTTGTATACCTCTCTTTATCACTCTGTCTCTCTTTCCCTATATATTTTAAGCAATTTAATATTTTATTGAATTTTACGTACTTCAGAATTATAGCCTTACTTACAAAGACGCTTGTTGATAAGATATTAGAAAATTACCAATAAACTTTTCATTTACTATAATTACCGCTCTTATTTGCTGGTGATGTCATGTTTAGACGTCTATGTTTACAAAAATTCGCACGTTGTTGAACACAATAATCTAAATTATTTTTAAGGTGCTGAAGTCGCTGAATTGTAATAAGGTTTTCTATTTATGATTTTAGGTACCTCCAAAACATCGCTAAAAAACAGCATGAAGCAGCATAGTATGAATAAAAAAGTTCATAAACTTAATAAAACAAACTTTTTCCATCAAAATATTTATATTTTTATTAAGAGGAAAGATCAAAGCAATTTTTAATTATTTTTTAAAATTTTTGAATCCCTACTAACATTTTCGAAATTTTGATAGAAAATGTTGTTTTATTTGAGTTAGCGGCTTAAAAAAATTACGCATTTATTACAATAGGTTACGTAAATGCTGACACAACCCACTTTTTTCTCGGTAACAAACACATTAATTTGAAAATTCTCGCAAAAATCAAATAATAGTTAGATTTGAATGAAACTTTCAGTACTCATTCACAAATAAATGAAATTATTTTTGAAATTATTATTCTTGGTGAAAATATTTTTTTAACTCTGTTACCCCCCTCTACGTAAATCCATGAAATTTTAATAAATTTTAATTAGCTGTAAAAAAATTTTTATTAGTTAAATGCAGGACTCATTGGGGCATATAAATCATCTATGTTTTTTATTCTAAAGTGGACAACCTGGCCGAAAATCTACTCCGAAGAGTAAGATAAAAATGCAATAAAACTATGATATAATTTAATTTGATAAACTTTTAATTGCTGGAATAATAATAATTATTAAGGACATTATAGTCTGAAGAAAAAAAACTTTTTCGTTTACTAATAAAATTTTGAAATAATTGTTTATATTTTTTATTTTTTATTATAATAATTCATAAAAGTGTTAAAAATATTTTAAAAACCTGTTATAAAAACGTTGTTGAATTTCTTTTTTACTTAAGAATTGATTATCATATTGCCTATCGAAAATTGAAAAGTTTAATAAAAATCATTCACCAATTGTACTTTTAAAATAATTAAAAAAAATTAAATTTTGGAAATTTTTATTAAGTACGGTGTTCCATAGGGGTCACAACAAGTTTCCGTAGAGGTCGTATTGTTTTTAGAAGTTAACAAGTGTTTGGATGAATTCCCCTTACATCGAAAACTACACAAACCACACTTTGATTCTAATTTCATTCTTTTTTTATTAAATTAAAATTATTCTAAAAGAAATTTAATTTTTCAGAAAGCATATTAATAATTTAAGATAAATATGTAATATCTAAGCATAAAAATATTTTATATTTCAGAAAAATATTAATAAATAACATAATATAACTTAGTTCGGTTATTTTAATTTAATTCTTTCTTTTAAAAGAAATTTAAATTTTTATTTATTCAGAAAGCATATTTTTATTTATTCAGAAAGCATATTTTATTTTTATTTATTCAGAAAGCATATTTTATTTTTATTTATTCATAAAGCACAGTCTGGCTATAAATCTAAACTAAAATTCTATAAAATATTATACTTGCTGAAAATATTATGTTAAATTTTTAATTTTACTATTTAGTTAAAAAACAACAAAAAAAAAAATTTTAATTTCCAAATGTTACGTTTTAAGCTACATGAATTTTTTGTCTCTTTCGGTCGCCATCCAAACGTCATTCACGCCTGCTACTTGTCAACACATAATTTATCGCTTAGATAAGCTCTGACAAGAGGTTTACCGTCAGTAAAGAGTGATTTATTTCGTAAATTTCCCGACAGTAAGCAGTTAATACTTGTTTGAAATCAGATAAAGGTAAGTTTCAATTATAAAAATCAACTTAAATAACGTGTCAAGGAGGTATATTTCTTTTGTGCAAGATTTTTAAAACAGAAATTTAGCTTCTGTTTACACAATGTGTTGATTACTCAATAATGGCGGTAAATTTAAAAACATTTTTTTCAGCAGTTAAATTTGTGATTCCGAGCAATATAATTTCGGTTTGAACTAAACCAGGGTATTTTGCTTACTGTAATTAGTAAATTTGATCTCTTGGCTTTCAATTAAAGCTAAAATTAAAGCTTCAAGAAAACACTTTTATTTTTAAAAATTAAATTTAAATTGAGGTATCGAAAATTAGCATTTTTTGTAGGTACCAATGATTAATAAATAGTTTTTATTTAATAATATCACTTGATCACAACAAATTTATGCAGAATTTAAAAATCTTTAAAAGCCTATGCTTTATTCTAATTCAAATATTAAGAAAATGAAAATAAAATTTCATTATATATCGAAAGAATTTTTCATAAGAAAACTGTGTCCAGAATATATTCTATGCATAAAAATTATTAAAATCTTTTCGAATTAAATGATGTCTGTTTTATTGACTATAATTTTTAGGATTCAGATCAGATTTTCTGTAACTGAGGATCTGTTTGACAAATATATACCAGGATTTAAATTTTTTGTGAATTTGTCTTGATACAAAATAAAAGATATTAAGCGATACAAGAAAAGAATTTCTCGAAATGTTATATAATTAAATGAGTAGAAAGTATTGCGCGTAAAAATACAATTTTACAAAGATTTTCTAAAACAAACATTTTAAAAATAATTTCATTCATTTCTGAATATGTCCTAAAAGTTTTATTAAAATCCAACAATGATTTGATTTGTGCGAGAATTTTCAAATTACTGTTTTTCACCAAAAAAGGCGTTAAAATTTTAAAAAAAGAAGTTTAAATTAAAAATAAAACGACGCTAAAATTTCCTGTATAAATTTATGGTACTGCGTTGATGTCAAGAAAAAAAAAATTTTACCAAATATTCCTAGATTCTAAAAAAAAAAAATTAAAAATAATTGTTGCATAAAAATATCCTTTGATCTTTCCTCTTAACAATAACATAAAGATTTTGCCGATCAAATTCTGTCTTTATTATGTTTTCATGCAATGGATATCGGCTTCGAAATTAGAGAACCGAGTTCAAATTTCAGTTGAATTTGTTGCATTCTCTGACGCACAAATACTCTTCTGAAAAATATTAATCAGTTTCTTCCCTCCAGCTATGGGTCAAATAACAAGACAGATGGGGTTCTATAGCCTTGGTTAGCAACCGGTCAAATAATCCCAACCTACAGCGATAAAATCTTCTGCCCAGTTAGTCTTTATCGCGTACTATGTATGGCACTTCACTGACTGACTGACATCGAATATTAATATATTTTTGAATAATAGTCAGATTTATTTAATGCTAAAACATGTTTGTTTATCAGCTTATTTACAATTGTATCAATATAATTAGGTAGCTCTTTGGCAGAAACTTTTAATGCTTTTGTTAGAAGCTTAGACGAATTATTTATGGCAACCTACTGAAGGAAAATCTTCAGCCCAGTTAGTCTGTCTCTTTTGAGACATGATCGCCCAAGCGTTTATCATGTACGTCACTTAATTGACTGACAATACTAACCAAAACATTTGTCTAATTCCTCACGATCTCATGATAATTCACTATTTACATGAAAGACACAACCCATTAGATCCCTTTACTTTAGCTTTGCATTGATCACAAAAAAATTGTTACTTATAAATCAATCAGTTTTCATGTACTTCTTCACGTTTATCTTTATTATGCTTACGTAAAGGTAGAAGTTTGGTTGCTTTCACGCCTTTAGCCAAAACTCTTATTTCTTGTTTTTGTGGACAACGTATAAAGCACTGAAAAAAGATTGTTAATTTTATTTAATCGTACAATTTAATATAGGTAACGCTTCAAACAAATGAATAATTTTTGGTGGCGTACTAAATGTTATTGTTTCTTGCAAGTCCTGTTCTCTTTTAAGATCGTCTAAGAATTTCCATATTGTGTGATGATAGGAGGACACCTTCTGGAAAGAAATGCCTTATGTTACTCTTCAAGAGCGTTATGATTTCTAGGTAAATAAGCATTGACTCTCTCAAAGCAAGACCACATACGTATTTCCAACATAGATATTTCGAATAATGATCGTTTGAGTATTTCCTCTTTTAATTTTTATATTTTTATTGTAATAAAGAATTTTGAATTTCGAATAATTATAATATAATTGTCCTTTTGATTAATTTTCATTCAAACAATTTACAATTCGAATAAATGATTTTCGAATAATTGTTTTCGAACAATGATTTTGGAACAACTTTGTCGATACATGACAGGAATGAATTGTGTTAGTATGACTGAAAGAATGTATGCAAATACTTTATGCGAAAATTACTTTATTTACGTTATTTTATGTATGTGCCTAATTTACAGCATTAGACAAGCAAGTTATCAGCGATTAATATTTGTACTGCTGCTGCAATTACACTTGCTTATATATTGCGTTTCTATGTTTTTCGTATTGTACGAAACATGTCGCAGCAAAAGAGAGAATTATTTAAAAGTCTGTATTTATAACTCAGTACATTAAAGGAAATATACTGCCTATAATCCCGGTCAGTTTATGCTGAAGACTTAAATTATTAATTTGCATGCATTTGTTAGAAAAAATTAGATCACAGGAAGTTAAAAGTTACGTTTACTGAACTCAGAAGTTTATTGGTTAATAAATACATTTACAATTTTTTAACAGCTGCTTTTAGTAGGAAAAATGTTGTCAATCGTGAGCTTTCAAATTTTCGTAGCAGAGAGAAATGTCGTCTACTTTTTGATAGCTTGAGCGGCGTTTCAAATAACGTCACTGATTGGTTAATAAATGCTAATGTGTAAATTTGAATTTGGAGTTTGTGTGCGAATACTTTTACACAAAATTAAGGCTATTTCTGTGTGATCCTACTTTAATGAAATATTTTTTTTTAAGTCCGTTACTCTTTGAATTTAGCCATTCTCTCACCACTCTCCGATTGCTGGACACCTGCTTCTCTCTCTCTCTCTCTCTCTCTCTCTCTCTCTCTCTCTCTCTCTCTCTCTCTCTCTCTCTAACACACTGCTTATTTACTGGTAGCCAACATAAACTGGAAAAATCAGAGCAAATTATGACTTTAGAAATTTTCTCAACTTTCAGTGGCCCGCACGTGGTAAGATTGAATTTTCTGCTAATTTATTCTACCATATTTGTTTTTATTCATTTAATTTTGGGACTAAATTCTATTAAATTGTTGGTTTAAAGGCTGTTTCGACTTTTACTAAGTTGAAACTTAGTAAAAAAAAATTATTTTATTTTCACGTTTATTGGACAGGTGAAGAGGCTCATCCCTTGTTTCCTGTTTAGGATGTGATTTCCGGTTTTCTTTTTTCCAATCTTTTCACTCTTGCGTAGCCCCCTGCGCATCAGTTGTGTTTTCGTCTTACTTGGGGTGATATGATTTTTTTAAAAAAATGAGATTTTTACTGATATTATTAAGTTTTTCTTTTTTAAATTTTTTTCTACAATTTTTTACGGAGTTTATAAAAATGCTTACTCTCAGTAAGCATTTTTATAAACTCTGTAAAAAGTTTATATGTTTCAAAATTAATTCCAAAGACATATTTCAATGGATAAAAGTTTTGGTTAACGTAATCCAATGACGACGCAAAGACTTGTGAATTCATTACCTGGCCACAAAACAACAAAACTTGGAGAGTTGGGTTACTAAAGGAAATTAACTGAAAATAAGATATCAAAGTGGAATTAAAACAGTCTAGCCAAGTAGACTAAATAAAGAGTTCGGTTTGAAATTCAAGTATATATTACCTGAAGAAGATCAGAGTGTACAACAAAATCATTTTCAAGGAGCTGCTGGTTAAGATTTAATTAATGTGTAGTGTCTTTTTATGAAAAGCTGTAATTTAAAATGAAAAATGTTATGATTGAACCGTTTCGAGTCTTAATATCAATAAAAGTTGCAATATTGAACTATTGTAGCTTTTTTTATTAAACGTAGATATTACAAACCTCTACTGTTACAGATATTTTAGAACATTCTTACAATACTGATAATTTTGTTTTGTGTTGGTTTCAATTTTTTTATAAAGATGGCTTCGAGAATTTGAAGTTTTTGAGCATACTTTTCATGGTAGAGTATGCATCTATTGTCAATTAATATTTCCCTAAATCGTGAATGTGGACAAAATGTTCATTTAAATGTTGTGTAATCGATAATGAGACAGACATATGTAATGTAAACCTTAATGAAAACGTTTTTTCATGTGACCAATACAGATATTTTCTTTTTTTTTTTCTTGTCAGAGATACAATCTCTCAAAGGACATTTAAATTGATATACAACGTTGGTTTTTACAAAGTGCTTAAGTACCTCGACTCTATCGCTGAAAAAACAGCATAGTATGAAGAAAAAAGGTCAAAAGTTATGTTATTATTAAGAGGAAAGATCAAAGTATTTTTAATTATTAAAAAAAAATTATCCTTTCTAACACGTTCGAAATTTTGGTAAAAATCCTGTTTTTATTTTCGTTAGCGGTGAGTCAAATCGTTACGAGAGTTTACAATGGAAAACGTAATAGTACATAACTCACTTTTTTTCTGTGACCAACACATTAATTTTGAAAATTCTTGCAAAAATCAAATAATTGTCGGATTTTAATGAAACTTTCAGGACTTATTCACAAATAAATTATTTTTGAAATCATTCTTGTTAAAAATCTTTTTTATATCTGTTATCTCCCCTTCCACGTAAATTCATTAAATTTCAAGAAATTAAATTCTGTAGTTAAAATTGGTTTTACTAGTTAAAAGCAGGACTCATTAGGGAATGTAAATCATGTATTATTTTAAAACCATTTATCCCCTTTTACCGAAATCCCGCTCCGAATAGTAAAAAAAAACGCAATAAAACTATGGCATTATTTAATTAGATAAGTTTTTAATTGCTTTAATAAATAACATATATGTTAGACATTACAGTGTGAAGAAAATGTTTTTGGATTAATAAAAAAAATTAAAATAATTGCTTTCATTTTTTTAATTTTAATAATTTATAAAGTTTCAAAAATATTTTCAAGACTTGTAGACGTTAGGTTGGTAGATTATGAAGTGAAGACTAATAGAAAACTGAAAAGTTTAATACAAACCATCTAGCCATCGTATTTTTAAAATAATTTTTAATTTTTTTCTTTTTTCGTATATTTGAATTTTTTTGTGCAGTAATTTCTATGTGTGCATTAAAAGGTAATGTGTTTCAGGGTTTCTTCCCTTTACTGGAAAAAAATTGTACAATTATGTCACTTGTGATCTCCATACATTTATCCTATTTCTCATCTAGCTAGCTGTCAACACATTTCAAATATAGCGGACAGGTCAAAAAGTTCAACGCTGTGATTAAGAAATAGTTTTACTCTAAATCCCATACTATAAATAAGTAATACTTGTGTTAAACAGATTACTTTAACATTAAATTTGCTAATTTTCTTAAAATAATATGTATATTTATTTTTTGCAAGATTTTCAAAACCGAGAATTAACTTTGTTTACAAGTCTATCGCTCAAAAATGGCCAAAAAATTAAAAACTTAAAAACAAATCTCAAAATTTTAAATTTCAGTCAATATAATTCCTGTTTGAAATGCACCAGAGTATTTTGCTTAGTGGAAATAGTAAACTTAATCGTTTAGCTTTAAATTAAAACTAAAACAAAAGTTTCAAGAAAACATTTTTATTTTTAAAAATTCCATTTGAAAGTTAGTGATCGAAAATGAATGGAAGTACCTTCACTACTTGGTTAAGAAGAGTCATTGTGGATGATTTAGTTGTATTATATTTAATAAAGAATATTATTAGTTTTGTTTCTTTTTTGGGAACGTTGGTGAATATATTAGTACTTAAGAGTGTTTTTAAGATTTGATTAAGGTTGTTTGAGGAAGTATTATGTTAATATTTCTAATAGCTCGTCAAATTTGTTCATCAACGTAATGTAATTAGAAAAGTCATTATTAATGAAAGTTTGTTTAATGTTTTTTCATTCAGTGTAGAAAACCTTTTTCATGGAGGAGTTAATCTTTGCACGGTTTATTAAATTTGTATAATCGCTATTCATTCTTATAGTTGAAAGTTCACAAGTTTGTGCTTGTTGGTTTTTTGTATGGGTAGGTAGTAAATGTATTATTATTGGTGTATATCAATATGTTGAGAAATAAAAGTTGATTATCATTTTTAAGTATTTACATTATTCGGACTATTATCCTCATCTTTGTTGCTATCTGTACAACGTTTCAGCCGTTGTACGCTCCGGCCTTCTTCAGGTGCTAGGAATTTCGAACCGGACCTTTTATTACAATTACTGGGGTATATCATCCTCATTCCTTGCGTAAAGCCTCGAATAGTCCGAATAATGTAAACACTGTAAATACTACCTCATTTCAGAAATATAGACAAATATTTTAAAGTTTATATATGAACTTAAGGATCTATTTTTTAAAGTTTTTTGTTGATCATGTATTTCGTCTATGTTTTTTACTTTAATGAGAATATTATCTACATATCTTTGGTAGATGGAGGGTTTTTAAAGGTATTAAATATTTTATTTTCAATGTTAGCCATATCAAATTTATTAAATGTTGGACCTAGAACTGAATCCATGAAAACACCATGTCGTTGTACATATATATTGTTTTGATGGTCATAGAAAAGGACCTCAGGGATGCAAAACAAGAGTAGTTTTCATAGTATGTAAGGTCTAATTTTTAATGGAGGGGAGACGGATTTTTGTAAATATTCTTTATAGTTATATCAATCGTTACTCTAACAGGTAAATACATTTTGATATCAAGTGAGACAATGGTTTCATTATTGGGTTTTTATACTTTTACGATTTGATAGTGTATTTACAAGGTGTGAATAGTATAATTATTTGGTTAACGATTTTAGTTAGCTGATAAACAGGAGTTGGGATTTGAGACATGATAGGACGGAGAAGGTGTTTATGTTAATTACGACTTAACAATCAACACCTTAAAGAGGATCTTGGAGAAGACTGAAAAAGCAGAAAACCAAAAACCATGAAGATGAAAGACAGCACAGTAATGCCTTCACGAAATTTCGAAGAAACACCACCCTATTGTGCGTATATATTGTTTTGATGGCCATAGAAAGGGACCTCAGAGCAATTTTTGTAATATGTTAGGTCTAATTTTTAATGGAGGGAGAGATGGATCGTGGTAAATATTTTTATAGTTATATGAATCATTTTTCTAACAAGTAAATAAATTTTCGATATCAAGTGAGGGTATGGTTTAATTATTGAGTTTTTGTGATTTTAAGATTTTGGTTAGTCTGAGGGTTGATTTGACGCTGTACGCATGGTGTAATGAGTTGGTTAACGATTTTGGTTAATTGATAAAAAGTGTGGAAATTTGGGAGATATAAAAAGACGGAGAGGAAAGTTAGGTTTATGTGCTTCTAAGGTTCAATTAATGTAACCTGTTTTAAAATTGTTGGTTGGAATACTAGATGTCTTCTTCTATGTGCCCTGTCCCTTCAGGACGTAGGCGATCATGGTTCTCCACGTCTCCCTATCCCTTATGGCTCTTAGTATGTTTGCTCCTGTTATTCCTGGCAAACCCCGTTCCGACATCCACATCCAGGAACTTCAGTTGTCTCTTCCTGATGCTCAGTATTAATTTCGTTTTTGTTGCCATTCTTTCCAGCACCTCATTGTTGCTTGCATGCTCAGTCCACGATATCCGCAGCATCCTTCTGAGTCAGATTTATTTAATTCTACGAAAATGTTTTTTACCAGCTTTTTTACAATTATATTAATATAATTAGGTAGAACCTTGGCAAAAACTTTTAATGTTTTTGTTAAAAGCTTAGACGAATTATTTCTTTTCTTTTTTTTTTTTTAATCATTTCACCCCAAGCAAGGCATTCTATTGCCATTATTGCGCAGGGGGTTACATAGGGGAAAGTGAAGAGAAAGAGTGGTTAGATATAGGAAATGTCAGAAGGAGGGTGATAGACGGATAAGGATTCCGAGGCTGAGGGTTGGGCAAATGGAATTTAAATGTAAGGTCAATAGACATCTCCTAACTCGCATCCATTCTCTCAAACTCTTTTTTCCATCTGCTACACCCCCAATCTCGGTATTCTCATCCGTCTATTACCCTCCTCCTGATATTTCCTATAACTAACCCTCTTTCTCATCACTTTCCCCTACGTAACCCCCTGCGCAACAGTGGCAAATGGTTTGCTTGGGGTGAAATGATTAAAAAAAAATGGGGATGTTGATAAATTTATACATTTATTTGAAAGATGAATAGTTCCTTTCTACACTGTATTAAATTATTTTAATTTTTGTTTTTAATTTTTAAGCAGTGTTGAAGTTTGTTGTATTTTTTTGGTAATTTTGGTAAGTCTGTATAGACTTTCGTTAACCTATTCAGAAGTGGTTGTTTGTTTTAGTTTATTCTGGATCTCTCGTGCGCTTTCCTTTTTTAAAAGTTCTTCTCGGCCATCCCGATCTGACTTTTCACAAGATTACGTTTAAATTGATGAGTGTTGATATTATGGTGTGCTGCTGGATCATGAAGTTTAAAATGTGTATATTTAAAGCAGCATATCTTCATTTAAGCATGTTTGATTAAATAATTTAGACATCTTGTGTATATTTATAATTTCATTATGATCCTCTCGTAGTTGCGAATAAGTTTCTTGGTATGTTGATTAAAAATAACAAGAAAGGCACTATATGCTTTTTCATTATCTTATTATTATTTATTTATTTATTTATTTATTTTTACTTAAAGAGTCCCAAGTACTTTCAATCACGTTTAAAATCCTCTTCAGGGGTTGATTGATAAGACATAATTAATGTGTAGGGTCTGTTATGAAAAATTGTACGTTATGAAAATTTTATGTTTTAACCGTTATGAGTTTTGAGCATACGCGCGAAGATATATAGGGAGAGAGAGAGACAGAGAGACAGAGAGAGAGAGAATGTTGGTCTTATGGATTTGCATGCGTTAGGGATGCAAAACCCGCGGAAATGATAAATCTGCATAGTTATCTACCCTTCCCTAAATTTAACTGCTATGATTACACGTATTTAATACTTTGATATCATTAAAAGAAAAATTGCGTTTAAATTTGGTCATGGCCGTATCTGACTACCGGGCCGATCCGTGCAATCATAGTGAAAATCCGGGCAAGGAAAAATGTCTTCGTCAGAAATCAAGCTAAACAATTCACGAAGAAAGAAAGAAAGAAAGAAAGAAAGAAAGAAAAACGAAAAAAACATCCGAATGAACGCAGTAAAAATCTGTTTGTTTATTAATTTTGAGAGAAAAGACTGGTTATACTCAGAAAGTCCGAACCCGATTTCCTGCTTTCGTTCACGTTCTGTGCCTAATTTCCATTGGAATAGCCGAAAAAATCCGCAAAAATCATAGTTTCTGGAAACGGATGACACTGATGACGTCATCACATTGTCAACTAATAAATCCGGGCAATTTTCTCTGTGTCAGGTGTTTTTTTTTGTTTTTTTTAGCATCAGCTTCGGCCCTGTTTGGTATGTGTTTATAATTTCTTTTATCCATTATTATGCCATAACTGATGCGTCGACAGTTTTAAAAATATCATTAAAAAATCTAAAAAAAAAAAAATAAAATAACAGTCCTAAGAAACAGAAATGAATGAAAATACTTAACAAATACTTTAATGACATTTCTAAAGTAAAAAAAAAAAAGTTCGTTTCCAGTCGGTGTCTATTTTCCTGTTAACATCGTTAAAAAAATTTTAATTGCTGAAATATTTTATGCATTTGTAACTCATTAGATTTTTTTTTTTTTCGTTTCCCTTACACTTTCTTGTCTACACGCGTCATCTGCAACTTCCGGAGTAGACGGTAAGACCTTTTAAAACGTCACAGTTAATTATTGGTAGCAACTCACATGATAGTTAAAACGGTGAAAGTAGAGATTCGATTATATATATATATATTACGGAAATTAACGAATTTTTTAACGAAACTTGGTTATAAACAACAGACACTTTTAAATTAATTGTTTGAACGTTATTTTTTATCGATACTCGTATTTAAGTAGATATTCTGTTTTTTGTTTTTTTTAACTAAACAGTATTATATATTTATATGTACTGGCCTGATTATTTACGATAAGTTTTTATTACGAAAATTTGTGTCATTCGGCAGGATTCGAACCTGCGACCCCTATCTACATAGGGGAAGCTACCATTATTTATTATTTACCATATATTTATAGTAAATAATCAGGCCAGTAGATATAAATATATAATACTGTTTAATTAAAACAAAACAGAATATCTACTTAAATACGAGTATCGATAAGAAATAATGTTCAAACAATTCATTTCAAATATATATATATAGGTGGATAGGTTCAAAACCGGTCTAAACTGGTCTTAAACTGGTCTTAATTTGGTCATTTTGGACCCCAGCCGGACGGCCGGGTGCCTGGAACGAATTCAACTGAAATTCAAACTGACCCTCTGATTTCTCATTCCGATTGGATATACCACAACGCACAACCCTTCACTCTATCTAATTTAAATAATGCGTATGAAAACAGGTATTTGTTCTAAATGCATTCTCTTAAGAGTTTGTAATCGCATGTTTTCAGATTGATGTCCATTATGATCCAGACATTGCTGACCACGCGACGCAACGGAATCACAAGCAGCAATCAACATTTTCTTGCTCCATGGATATTAATTTCAATGACTGCTGTTGTATTTGCAGTACAGACTTTGTCTTTTGATTACTCCCACAACAAAAGTCTAAATTGGTGAGATCCGGTGAACGATGAGGATCTTCTTATTCTTCTATTACGTGCCGTGTCCCTAAAAGACGTAGGCGATCATTCCCTATCCCTTATAACTCTTAACACGCTTGAGCAATCATGTCTCAAAAGTGACATGACTGAGTTGGCAGAATTTCCTCCAGTAGGTTACCATTACTTCCTGCGATAGACGGGTTGCCAACGAATGCTATAGAACCCAATCTGTCTTGCAATTTAATCTATAGCTGGAGGAAGAAGCGAAGGACTGATAACCTTCATAGGGGTATTTCGCATAAGCGAATAGAACGAATTTAATTGGAATTCGAACTCGGCTCTCTAATTTTTCGCCCCAAACCGATATCCACTGCCCCACAACGCACATCCCAACGCATAGTTCTCTTTGTATCTCTTTCTTGCTCAAGCTCATCAAGTAGGTCCCACGTTGCTTCCCCCCTCTCTCTCTCTCTCTCTTTCTCTTTATCCATCCTGTGAGTATTAGGTTCTCCAAGCCATCCTTCCTCATTACGTGTCCCAGAAACCTCAGCTGTTTCTTATGTTAAGCATAAGTTTCCATTTCGTTTTAATCCTCTCCAAAACCTTGTAGTTCACATGTTTGGTCCACAGTATCCTCAGTATGTTTCTGTAGAAAAACATTTCTGTTGCTTCGAGTCCCTCCTTAATCTTTGAGAAGATTGTCCAACATTCGCTGCCACATAGGAGGACAGATATCGCATAACAACTCAGTACTCTTTTCTTTGTTTCTCTTGTTTCAAGTCTCTTCTTCATCTTTGAGAAGATTGTCCAGCATTCGCTGCCATACAGGAGGGCAGATATCACGTAACAGTTCAGTACTCTTTTCTTTGTTTCTCTTGCTTCAAGTCTCTTCTTCATCTTTGAGAAGATTGTCCAGCATTCGCTGCCATACAGGAGGGCAGATATCGCGTAACAGTTCAGTATTCTTTTCTTTGTTTCTCTTGCTTCAAGTCTCTTCTTCATCTTTGAGAAGATTGTCCAACATTCGCTGCCACATAGGAGGACAGATATCGCATAACAACTCAGTACTCTTTTCTTTGTTTCTCTTGCTTCAAGTCTCTTCTTCATCTTTGAGAAGATTGTCCAACATTCGCTGCCACATAGGAGGACAGATATCGCATAACAACTCAGTACTCTTTTCTTTGTTTCTCTTGTTTCAAGTCTCTTCTTCATCTTTGAGAAGATTGTCCAGCATTCGCTGCCATACAGGAGGGCAGATATCACGTAACAGTTCAGTACTCTTTTCTTTGTTTCTCTTGCTTCAAGTCTCTTCTTCATCTTTGAGAAGATTGTCCAGCATTCGCTGCCATACAGGAGGGCAGATATCACGTAACAGTTCAGTATTCTTTTCTTTGTTTCTCTTGCTTCAAGTCTCTTCTTCATCTTTGAGAAGATTGTCCAACATTCGCTGCCACATAGGAGGACAGATATCGCATAACAACTCAGTACTCTTTTCTTTGTTTCTCTTGTTTCAAGTCTCTTCTTCATCTTTGAGAAGATTGTCCAACATTCGCTGCCACATAGGAGGACAGATATCGCATAACAACTCAGTACTCTTTTCTTTGTTTCATAAAAAACTTTCCTGTCTCTCAATACTCTACTTAGCTTTGAAAATGCTTCTTTGGCCATGCTAATACGCCATCGGATCTCGGTGTCATACTTTCTGTTCTCTGTTAGAAAACTTCACAGGTATTTAATTTCTGCACCAGTTTGGTTTTAGTTTCCCCGATCTGTAGTTAGCATTTTGGGTTTCTCTTTTTGCTGATGACCATGCATTCAGCTCACACTCTAAAAGTGTGTATACTTTTTCTTAAGACACAGTATACATTTAGGTACCACTACTGATTCGCTAAAAATTAGCATACCATGATAAAAGAAAACAAAACGCAAACTTAATAAAAACAGTATTTTATCATCAAAATTATTTATGTTATTCTCAAGAGAAAAGACCAAAGGTTTTGTTTGTTATTATATTATTTTTTAATCCCTTTTAGAATGCTCAGAATTTTGTTAAAATCTTGTTGTTGTTTTTATTTGGTGGGGAAGGAGGCAAAGATTAGTATATGAAATTTTAGGTTCTTTTTTGCGGTGAAAAACACATTTGGAAATTCTTGCAATAATCAAATAACTTTTGGATTTTAATTAAACTTTCAGGACATATTCACAAACGAATTAAATTACTTTAGAAATGTTTTTTTAGGAAATCTTGGTGACCCCCATACAAACACACACTTATTAATTTTATGAAATTTCGAGTCCATATCAAGACATTAAGAGGGGCAAAATTTACTTAAAAATTTTATTTAAATCATCAATTTTTTTTTCTAAAGCAGGACGTCAGTTACTGAAAATCTGCTCTGCATCGTAAAATAATAAATTCAATAACACTAAGACATTGTTTAATTGGGAAAACTTTTATGAATAAGATGATTATAGACATTATTGTCGTAAGAAAAACATTTTTCCGATTAATAATGAATTTTTAGAATTTTTTTTCATTTTATATATAATAATTTATAAAGTTCTAAACCTTTTAATTTTTTGCATTACTTTGTCTCTTTTAGATGATGTTGTTATTAAGTAATAACTATATTTACTAATCATAAATGGAAAAGCTTAATACAATTCATCGACGACTAATATTTTAAAAGGAATTGTGAAACTTGTTTTTGTGTGCATATACGGGCTGATTTTTGTAAAAATGCGTGTAATTAAAAATAATATATAACAATAGTACTACCGTTATATTTTTCAAGTAAATTATACAGATATATTCACCGTAAAAAAAACAAAAAACAATAGATAAATTTCCGTCTGTCATTCAAGTAGTTAAGACCTAAAATACACAGCTATCGCCGCGTTAAAAAATGTATTTCTGCGATATTTTAAAATTAATGTAATATTTGCTTCGAATCAGATTAATTATACTTTAAGTTCTTCAAATAAACTTTCAGAAAAATATGTTTTATTTTTTAAAGATTTTTAACAAAGAGAATTACATTGCGATGATTGCTGGTTAAAACCAGCGCTAAAATCAGTAATTTTAGTAATTTTAAAACGGAAACTTTTTCCAGTCAATTTAAATTAGTTTTGAAATAAAGCATTTCGCTTATTAGAAATGTTAAATTTAATGTATTAACTTGAAATCAAAACAAATATAAATGATTCAATAAAGACTTTTAAACCTTAGGTATCACGAATCTGTGGAGATACCTAAATGTGCGTGCATGTGTGTGTGTGTGTGTGAGAGAGAGGGAGAGAGAGAGAGAGAGAGAGACAGACAGACAGACAGACAGACAGACCTTACACAAAAGGCGGGAAACTTAAGGTGAAAAATGGCTTCCTCAAAGAAAGGAAAAGTTGATAGAAAATAAGGTTGCTTTTTTAATGATGGAATAATTTCGAGTTATGTGCGAATTGTCAGAGCAGACACGGGAAATGATAATTATGATCAATCTGTTAAAATTCTGTAAACATATAGGTCCTACTGCGTATATACACACAAAACAAATAGATAGATAGATAGATAGATAGATAGATAGATAGATAGATATGAAAACAGGTATTTATAAGAAGAGTGTAAGAGAATAAATGGTTAAAATAAATGGAGTAAAAAAGAAATTATATATATATATATATATATATATATATATATATATATATATATAATTTTTTGACTCCATAAGGTTACATCTTTTATTATATGTGAATGATTATCATTTCTGTTTTTTTTGTATTTTATGTCTTTGATATGTTTCTTGTGTAAGTCATTGTGGTATTCATGTGAACGTTCATTATTGTATATGCATTGTTGTGTTTAGGTTATAAAGAATTTTGCTTCCATGTATATGTATATTAATGGAAATATAGCATCTTAGTCTCTCCGCGTGTGTTAGATGGAATGTAGTATCAGGTTGCTGTTTATGCTATGTTATATTATGTCCTGTGTATTTGAGTGTATGGATTGTACACTTGCATTCATTCTTTGGTTATATGCATATTCTTTTCGTTAAAATTATTGAAGCACATCTCTGGTTTACACGGTAGTAGTCTTTTTTTGGCTAGTTGGTGTGTTGATTGAATCTCCGACGGCTGACTCGAACTCCATAAACACTATGGGCGAACTGTGGACAAACTGCCATGCACGCGTTCACTGTTCTTTTTATATTTTCTTAACATCTATGCGTTTCTGATTTGATTTTGGCGGGAACGTTAGTTATTGGTTGACATCGCATGACATCAACTGACCGCATAAGCTATGTCCATGTTATATCTAAGTTACCAGAAATATGGAAAAATAGAAAGAGGAAAAGGATGTATGCCTTGAGAGAAAAAGAGAGGAAAAGTTTCTCTGTCACTATGAATAAAGAGGAAAGTATATTTGAATACGCTTTAACTGCTAACTATCTACTAATCACACCGTAATTGATTCTAGTGAGGCGAGCTTTCTAACGATAACAACACGACGAATTACTGCAGCTTTGTTAATATACACCAAGCACTGGTTTATTACCATCAGCATTCACAGGAGTCTACATTATATATATAAATATGCGCCTCACCGGTAGATGGTACTCAAAGTTTGAGGAATCGTTAGAAGTATATATATATATATATATATATATATATATATATATATATATACTGTAATGGTTGTTACAATGTTTTTATAAATTCATAGTATCACTACACAAAAATTGTCATGTTTCGAAGCCAGCCCATTATGTGGTTGGCTTCATCTTCAGGTGATTTTTTAGAAATGAGAATTATCTAGTTGAAAAGCCAGTTTATTTGTGTTGTATTTGCTTTTTGGGGGTGTTAGAGGGGTTGGTCTGTATTTTGAGTTCTGTTGACCTTTTTAAGGTCTTAGGGTTAAATGTTGTTTGTGGCTGAGTTCAGGATAGGTTAATCTATTAATCTTGTGAGGGCTGAGGCTGCTAGCGCCTTGCGTGTTGTTAAACTATTTTATAATATTATAAAATATAATATTTTATAATATTTAAGAAATATATTTCTTTTATAAAATCTATCCTTTATAAAACATATTTTATAAATATAAAATATATTTTTATTTATTTATCTACTATTCTGCTGCAACTGCATTATTTTTTTTGGTATTGTATAGGGTTTGTTTTCTTTTCTGTTTATTTATAGGGTTGGTTGTGTGTATTTTTTATGTTTTTTTTTTTGGGGGGGGGGGTATTGTAAATTTTAGCGAGAAATATTTGCGATGTTTGCATATTACTGCTAATTCGTCTCTACGGTTTAATAAATCGTTGCTGTTAGGGTACTGAAGAATGTGTAGTTTTTCACTTAGACATAAAGGGCAGATGTCGTTAAGTGAGTTGCAAGTTCTAGTTTTTTCTAGGATTTTCCATTTTACTTTGGGTTTCCGTAAGATGAAGCCAACAACATAATGGGCTGGCTTCGAAACATGAAAATTTTTGTGTAGTGATATTATGAATTTATAAAAACATTGTAACAACCATTACAGTATAACGCTCTACATTTGTATCGAGCACTCTTTGTAAAAGTAAATGCATGAACAAAAGGTTAATAAACCTACGAGTTCAACAACTTAGTTACAATATATATATATATATATATATATATATATATATATATATATATATATATATATATTTGTTCAAACAAATCATTTCAAATTGTGTGTTGTTTATAACCAGTTTCGTTAATATATATATATATATATATATATATATAACGTTATTTAATTTACTTAATATATCTTACATGTTAAATAAAACACTCGCAGATTTTGGTTAAGAATTCAGGTTTTACTCTATTCGAGAACTGAACATTTCGAGCCAATCCGAAATAACCCCTATCACAAACATAGAAATAAAAATTTTTAAAAAATAAAACAAAAACAATAAATGGACAAAAAACAAACAAGACTGACATCCAAGAACAGCAAAACCGGCAAATATATGAACGAAAAAAATGTAAAAACAAAAAGCGACTGGCAAATGAGCAAGTTAGAGAACGGAATTGGAAATTGGTAAAAATATCGGAATGGCGCTGACGCCATCAGTATCCAGGCGGATAAACACATCATCTTCGTCGGATGCACACTTGTCACCCGCCTCATCTTTTTTGGACGATGACCTGTCAAAGTAAGATGTGTCTCTATAGAGTTCTTCATGAATATTGTTATTTAGACCAATTCCGTTTTACGCCACTTCCACACTGATCATCCAGGCTCTTCCATTTCTGTATTTTTCCTGAACTTCTCTGTTTATTTATTATCAGCCTCTTCACACACACACACACACACACACACACACACACACACACACACATATATATATATATATATATTTATTTATTTATTTATTTATATATCACTCTCTTTCTTTCCATCATGGTCTGTTTATATCTATCAATCAATCTTTTTACTTATTCTAACCTTATTTCTGATTATCTCCATCTATTGATATTTTTTCATCATATCTGATTGTGCTTATATTTATCCTTTTATCTTTGTTCTACGCTCTTAATATCTACCTACTTCTATTTATCTCTCTCTCTCTCTCTCTCTCTATATATATATATATATATATATATAAATATATATATATATACGTATGTGTGTGTGTGTGTGTGTGTGTGTGTGTGTGTGTGTGTGTGTGTGTGTGTGTGTGTGATAGAATAAAGTTAAAGAGGAAACGTATCTCAGTCTAATATGTTACACTTTTATTAAAGCATCTTCAGAAACCAAGAGAAAAATGAAAAAAAAATAAGAAAAAAACAGTGCACTGATATTTTATGATTTGGAGTTAATTCTAATTGGTCAATTCACGTGTATTAAAGCAGAAGATTATTATTTTTTGTATGTAAGTGTATGTGCGTGGAATATTTTGGATGGTAAAGTGTATAATAGTGTATGTCTATGTTTGTATAGAAACGCTTGCCTCTATAGGCGTATGTTGGACAGCAACGTTAGTTAATATATGTGTTTATGCGTGTGTGCGTATTAATACACATATCACATGTATTAAAGCAATGGACAATTTTTAAATATATGTGTGAGGAATATTATGAACGGTAAAGTATGTGATGGTGAATGTCTGTGTTAATGTAGAAACGTTTGTCTATGCGTATGTGGGATGGTAACGTTAGTTAATATAAATGTATATGTGCATATGTGTGAAGGAGAATGTCTGTAGACGTTTGCGATTAAATCGTTGAAAATCTAGAGAGATGTTGCAATGATTTTTTATTTGGAAATACCGTTGTCACTTGTATGAGGGTCATTAAAACGTATCTTGGTTGTGATAAATTTTTGTGGTTGAAATTTTTCATTGAAGACTGAATTAGTATTATTTGCTTATGTATTATTTTCATTTATTATTTATCACAGTCAAACTGTGTCACAATGACCCACATAGAATAATTATATATTGCTTTAATACAAGCGACACATATCTAACCAATAAGAATTAACCCCAAATCACAACATACAAGTATAGTGTCTCTTTGTTGCTTTTTAAAATTTTTCTTTCGTCGATCTCTGTAGAAGCTTTAATAAAAGTGAAACATGTTAGATTGAGATGCGTTCCTTATTTTGTTCTTTTAGTTTATTCTAGAAACTTCTCGCATTCTGAACCATATATTCAATATATATATATATATATATATATATATATATATATATATATATATATATATATTGTAATTTTGTTATTACAATGGTTCATAAAAGCATAATATCACTGCACAAAAATTGCCATGTTTCAGAACAGTACTGTTCTTCTTCAGGTGAAATGTTAAAATAAATGGCGAAAATTATTTATTTTTAAAAAGGCGGGAAACTTAAGGTGAAAAATGGCTTCCTCAAAGAAAGGAAAAGTTGATAGAAAATAAGGTTGCTTTTTTAATGATGGAATAATTTCGAGTTATGTGCGAATTGTCAGAGCAGACACGGGAAATGATAATTATGATCAATCTGTTAAAATTCTGTAAACATATAGGTCCTACTGCGTATATACACACAAAACAAATAGATAGATAGATAGATAGATAGATAGATAGATAGATAGATATGAAAACAGGTATTTATAAGAAGAGTGTAAGAGAATAAATGGTTAAAATAAATGGTGTAAAAAAGAAATTATATATATATATATATATATATATATATATATATATATATATATATATATTATTTTTTGACTCCATAAGGTTACATCTTTTATTATATGTGAATGATTATCATTTCTGTATATAAGATTAATTCATGGTTATTTAGAAAATTAGGGAGTGGCAGTTGGAGAAAATGCTTTAGGTGTGTCAATATTGTTCAATCAAAAATAAGAATTATGTAACTATGGAGTTTTAATGTTTGGGTTATGAAAGGGAGCAGGATGGCTGGATCTAGTCATGTCACTTTTTAATTTTGTCTGGATAAGATACATAGTGGGATCTTAGATTTTTTAAATGGGCAGACAATAATTTTTAACAGGAGGTTGGATTTTAGTTTTTTCTTATTGAACAATACATTTTTTAACTACTATCTCTTAAGTAAAGAGGCTGGAATGTTTAGGTCAGAATTAGGATTAAATAATTATGATATACTTAGTTATATTGTTTTAAGAACAATAATTAAGTATTGTGTGCGTCATTTATTTTAGTAAAAAAATATATTTATATATATATATAATGAAAAAAGTTGGATGTTTTTTATAAATCAATGGATTTATAAAAATCAATAATATTTTTTTATAAACCAATGGATTTATAAAAGCATCCAACTTATGTTCATTATAATACTCTGTTAAATTCTAACATTGAGTTCTCATCGGATTTAATCCCCTGCGGAATTAACCTTACTAAGTACCAAGAAGACTACTTTATATATATATATATATATATATATATATATATATATATATATATATATATTTGTGTGCGTTTTACTGATGTTTATCCAAAACAAGTTCCAAGAGCCACTCAAGATAGGGAGTGAAAAGATTTTGCAAGGAATAGGAGATCCAATCTTAAACAGGAAACAATTGTTAAACTTCTACTCCTGCACAAAATACCGTTAAGGTTTGTGAACCAGACGATATGTGAACCTATGGACTCCTATTAAATATATGTATATATATATATGGGAAAACGATATATAAATATAACAAAATATTTTGGAGGAAAGCTATGACAAGGTGGAACATTTTGGAATTTACTCTATCACGGTAATAATTGTCACAATGAATACATGTGAGAAACCTCAAGATACTAAAAAGCTGTTTGCATGAATCATTTATAAAACAACACACTTAATGCATAAGTGCTCACCTTAATGAGTCTGACCATAATTTTGATTTAAAATTGCTTTTCTCATAAAAGAAAGAGGCAATTTACTGAGATTAAATGTACAGAAAGTGTTTTAATCGCGAGGTCATCCTCAGTAAAATATACAATAAATAAATATATATATATATACATACATTTTTAAGCAGTTAGTGGATACTTTTACTTTTTAACCAGTGAAATTACTGTCAACCGGACTAAACTGAAAATTACTGGTTAAGAAAAATGTGCTTTCCGACAGGCGAGAAGCACATTTTGCTTCAAAAAGAATTTAAAATAATGCAGGGGTCAACACCTACACGTGTAACCACTAAAATAATGTTTTTAGTTATACGATATATATATATCAGAGATTATGTAGATGAAATAGAGAGCTCAATGGATATTGTCCAGAGCAATTTGAAATATTGAGAGGAAAACTCAAGACATAATTAAACAGTTATAAATCCAGAATTTATTACGGCAATTGTAAAAATTACAATCTGCTTCTTTCAGACAGTGGAAAAATAAGTAAATAAATATTAAATTCACTCAGAATATTCGTAAAACGGTTTTTAACAGAGGGGAAATATGTTAGGTGAAGAGACATTGTGTATTCATATTAGCCGGAAGTGCCACAAATTTACGAATACATACATCAAATCATGCATACACATAATACAAACACATGGAATAAAGAATACATACATCAAATCATATAAACGCACAAAAAATGTATATATATATATTCTAAACATATACTGTTAAATATAAGAAACAATGAATGTTTATTATGTTTAATCATGAGCCGTTCTAAACGTTTCAGTTGAAAATAAAGACAAAAATTCTCCAACATTTGGATAATTTTTTATTAATTTGGTTCTAAGCTTTCGGCTAACATGAATGTTGGAGAATTTTTGTCTTTATTTTCAACTGAAATTAAAACCAAAATACGATGTTTAGAACGGTTCACGATTAAACATAATAGACATTCATTGTCTCTTATATTTAACAGAATATGTTTAGAAAATTATTTGCTGCCTCGATACACTATATATAAACGATATTATAATTATACTCGCCTCGAAAATCTTCATCGAAAACTATCGAATGATGGAAAATGGTTGTAAAAAAAAGAAAGAGCTTAGGGCATGAAAGTCAGTCAAAAGTGCTCGGCCTGAAATCTGCACGAAGACCCCCCCCCCCCGCAAAAAAAACGACACGAGTAATCATCTGACAGAAAGCAAATACAAAGGTAGATCAAACAAAATAAATAGCACCTAATGAGCCAGACGATGGTACCTAGGTTTCACCTAAACGGATCGTCAGGGAAAGCTAGAGCCAGCTTTCCCTGACGATCTGTTTAGGTGAAACCTAGGTAGCATCGTCTGGCTCATTAGGTGCTATATATATATATATATATATATATATATATATATATATGAAAAAATTGTAAAATGCTACTCTGCTTACTTCTGTTAGTTTTAAAGTTCATAATAGTTAATTCATAACTTGTGCAAAGTAGTCTGTTCGTCTTCAAACTTTTATATCCATTCTGAATGTATTTGCAGATTCTTTTATATAACTAACATTAAAAAGATAAGAATTATAACCTTACAAGATTCTCGTTCAGACAGTATCGCTAATGTTTTTCTCTCTCCCAACCTACTTTTTGCCATTCAACTAAAATATGACAAAAAAAAAAACATGCCCACTAAAATGACAGATGATAAAATAAATCGATCTGTCATAGTCTAGAGATGTGAGTCCAATTTATCAATGGTGTATTTTCACATCTGTGTATTTCCCGCTTTCAAAATACAGTAATTACAATAATTTGTCTAGGATTCTATTCATTTTGTCTGCACCACAGTGAACGTTTTGAAAAAGAGAACTGCCATTTATTTTATTTATTGTTTGTTTGTTTCTCTTTATAGTGTATAGATTTTAAGTAAATGTCTTTATAAATGGTAATGATAATACTAATGTTGGCCGTTTCCCTATAACGAAGTATTTGGCATTCATTGACCGAGCAGCCAGTACTGCTTTCAGTTGAAGTTTATAAAATCTTTCTTTTAAATTTTTTTTTTAAAGTCCAGTAGCTGTTATCGTTCTTTCCAGTATTGTTGGAAATTTACCTCCTAACCTCATCTTTGAAGCAGTGTGAATTGCCAGCATCTTCATTGTGTCCGTATTTTATCTTCCAGTTACATATGCTATAATAAAGCAATTCATCACAGAACACAAAATAGATCGATAGATTGATGTAAATACAGTGAAATAGATGTGAACCAAGTGAGATAGATAGATGTGAACCAAGTGAGATAGATAGATAGATAGATAGATAGATAGATAGATAGATAGATAGATAGATGTGAACCAAGTGAGATAGATAGATAGATAGATAGATAGATAGATAGATAGATAGATAGATAGATAGATAGATAGATAGATAGATAGATAGATAGATAGATAGATAGATATTGTGTTCTCCAATCTTCGAGTTAGATGTGCTTTGGAATCGATATAAACTGTCCGAAGTCTATGATTCGCTTTGCTTTTGTTCATTTACTTTCGACTGTCTCAGTGACTATCAAGAACCAGGTGTTGTCTATGAGGTAGACAACCTTCTGTTCGACACATCCTGGCATTTTTACAGAGTTGGGGTATGAATCAGTCGAAAATAGCGTCATCGTTAACGGTTAAATGCAATTATCACTGCTATTATGAGAAATAATATTTATTTTTAAATCATTAAATGCGCATTTCAGGACCCTACTTGCGATCAAAACAAGAACTTGCGAGTAATCTACTGCTCTGGGCACCTATCCATGGTGCAAGACAGGATAGTCGCACGGCAACCACCTACATTGACCAGCTAGGTAATTTCATAGACCCACTTGCCTTCATTAAGCCCTGTGTGTGTTAAATTCTCCAAGCCCACTTTTCTCATTATGTGCCTTAAAAACTTCGACTGTCTTTTTCTTATGAATTATAAGTGTCCTGTTTGTATTTTCTCTAAAATTTCGTTGTTGCTCACATGTTCAGTCTATGTTATTCTCAGCATTCTTCTGTAGAACAATATTTTTGTTGCAGCAAGTCTCTTTTTCATCTGTGAAGAGATTATACGGCATTCAATTCCATATGGAAGGATTAATATTACATAAAGTTTCAGTATTCTTTTCTTTGTTTCTAACGAAATGTTTCTGTTTCATAATACTTTGCTTAGCTTTTGGAAAGCATCGTTCGCCTTACCAATGTGGCTTCGGATTTCTGTGCCACATTTTCCAATCTCTGTTAAAACACTTCCAAGATATTTAGATATTTGTACTTGCTTCATTTTGGCATATTCAATTCGTACTTCGCATCTTAGGCTGTCTCGCTTCTTACCAACCATACATTCAATCTTCTTCCAATCTGCTACGATCGGGCTACATACGGTTTCAAATGCAGAATATCATTCACTCAGACTGTGAACTGTTATAGAAGCAGGGGAGTCCATATTGTTTACGGCGTTTGTTTAAAACACGCTCACACATGGACACACACACACACACACACACACACACACACACACACACACATATATATATATATATATATATATATATATATATATATCACATTGATTGATAAACAAACTTTGAAAGATATCTATGTTGGAATATTTTAGATAAGTGTTGTGAAGATGAACACGTCTCTCCAGAATATGACTTCGACTAGTTCAAATAGCATATATTCTGACACCGAGAATCCTCAAAAGCGAGCTATATATATATATATATATATATATATATATATATATATATATATATATATACTATGCTAGTTCAGGGATATGTGGTCATGGCTTGTCATAACTTTCTGTCTATAGTGGCGCTTAGGAATGTTTGTATTTTTTTATTCCTCTTAATAACTGTTTTGCCGTCCATTTGCTGAAGCTCGTTAGGCCTGTTATTCACTGCTTTAAGTGTTAAATTCTCTAAACCCAATTTCCTCATTATGTGTCCTAGAACTTTCAATTATCTCTTTCTTAATCAAAATGTCTGTGCGTGGCATTTTCTGTTTTCTTCTACTATATTCAATGTCCCAAAGGATGTAGGCGATCATGTCTCTCCATAATTTCTTCTCCTTTGTAGCTCTTAGTTTAGTTTTGTCTCAACCCTAATCCCTGTTCCGTCATCCATTTACACAAGTTTGTTAGGTAAGTTATTTCCTGTTTTTCTCGAGCCACTGTGGGGAAAGTAGTTAGCATGATTCCAAAAATATTACTATTGTTTAATAACACGTGGCTCTTGATTCTATCGGTGGAGCCCTTCGTCGGGGCAATTGATTTCAGTAAAAGAGACAAACGTTGCTAAAATGGATAGGAAGCTGTGAAGAGTCGTGATGACGTTATCATTGAGCTTGTCGCATACATAGCTATGAAGCTCACTGTGATATATAGCCATTGACACTACAGTTAAAAAGTTAGTCCGTGTTTTGTTTTTAATCCTACTGAATGACTGGCCACTTTTCCTATCAGAAAATGTTCCTGGGTATAACGATAAACTGCATCCGGCAGCAAGGCTTCTGATCAGGAGGTTGTGAGAAATGTGGTCCCACCTCTTAATTGCTGTTGTTCCCAAGTTCACCCTGACTCGGAGTGGTAGCACCTGTTAGGGTCCCAGATATGGGAAAATAGTTAACCCCTAAACTGGAGCTAGTACACTATGACCGCATAAAAATAGATCTTTATAGTAAAAATGCTTAAAACACATTTAAGAATAAATATTACCAGCAATACATTTGACTTTCGACAAAAATTCTTTATGCAAAACAAAGTCAATGAAACCTGTTCTACAAACTGTGTTTTTTGTTTTTTTTTGTTTTTTTTTATTACAAAGAATATATATTATATTCATACGAATCTATGCTCAAAATTTTGTCGGCATTAATTAACACACTGAAGTTGATATACCGTAAACAAAACAAACCAAGTCGCTAGTCAATTGGCCCTCAGGGCGTTCTTTAAGGATGGATTTCTTTATGCACTCTTTTTTAATTATGCAAAATTTCAGTTGTCACTTTCTGATTCTAAGAATACGAGTAAATGTCCATTTTGTTTTTAATTTCTTGAAAAGATTCTCGTCACTCCAATGTTCCTTCATTATATTATCAGCATCCTTTTGTAGAACCACATTTTTGTTACCTCGAATTTCTTCTTCGTCTATGAGAAGATTGTCCAACATTTACTGCCATAAATAGAAGGACTGCCTTTCATATTCATTTGTGTGGGGGGGGGGGGGTTAAGGACTAAACCAGCGATAGAAAAAAAATATGTTCTATCAAAGCGCAAAAGATTTCAAATGAACCAACAACCAGTTAACTAAAGGTCAGTCAGTTAAGTGCCATGCTACTCTCTTCGTTTCTTAGTCGACAGGTATGTTACGCCCAGCCAATACCTCATAACCATTTGGTTAATAGTAAATACGGAAAAAAAATATCAAAGACGCAGGTATCAAAGAAAAAGTAGCTAGAAAAGGCGATAACGCTGTCATCTGTTTAACGTCTGCTTCAGTGAAAAGAAAAAGCTTGTTAATTTTCCATGTTTATATTTTTATCTTCTTACTTCTTTAAATAATGACCTGCATTCATAATTATGATTATTATTGCAAAATTTGGTCATTTTTTTTACGTCTAAATATTTAACGTTGCAATAGGGGAATTTCTACGGGTATTTTGTAGTTGTGGAACTCTCAATCATTAAATATTAGAAAATTCAAACAGACAGACTATTGGATTTTCACGGGTACTGATAATAATAATAATAATAAGAAGAAGAAGAAGAAGAAGAAGAAGAAGCTAATGGCGTTATTACCTAAAAGAAATTAATGGTTTGGGCTTAAGCCACACACTACAAGACAATTTGTCGAATTATCAAACGATTAACATAGAGCAATGAGGTGCGGGTTCTTTTTCTCAAATGCAGTAGGATTCAATCAATTAAGTGTCATACGTGATACACGCTTAAGCGATCATGTCTCGAAAGAAACATGACTGGCTGAGCAGAAGATTTTCATGCAGTAGACTGCTATTACTTTAGACTAATAGACTAGTTGCCAACCAAGGCTATACAATCCAATCTTCCCTGCTATTTAACCAATAACTGGAGGGAGAAACAACGGATTAATACTTTTCCCAAGGGTATTTGTGCGTAAGTGAATGAAACGAATTCAACTGGAATTCGAATATGGCTTCTGATTTCTCGTTTTGAGCCGATATCCACTGCACCACAATACAATAGAATTAAGTATATATATATATATATATATATATATATATATATAAGTTTCTTTTGGAACTCTAACTCCTGCAGTTTCTGTTTTTTGGGTTGATAAGTATCACATTAATTCAAAGCGTAAATTCTTGGTGAAGAACGCAAAATATGTATACCCAGATAGATAGATAGATAGATAGATAGATAGATTATAAGTTAAATTAAATCACAATCATTTTAGCGTACAGTTTAAAACCTTAAATATGAATTCCTCTTAGTATTAAGCACATAATTTATTCAGAACAATTTGACTTTTCACGCTTGTTCTAAAGTCATTCTCCAAGATGGGCGATATTTTACTATCAACCAGAAATCATTTAGTCTCTATCCCTAAATCTTAACCACTAAGCTATTCCGGTGACTAAACGTTGAATACATAAAATGATAAAATAAAAAAAGATTTAAATAAATGAGGATTACGTCCCTTGGACAGATAATTCCCGCTTATAGCCACTTCATACTTTGAGCCGAATGGAGACTTAGTTTAAGTGCTCAGATCGGTGAGCAGTAGGCTGTAATCCAAACGCAATCATCCTGAATGGCTCAGCAAATAAATATTTACACCCAACACATTATTATTATTGTAATGCCGATGTGGCAATCTGATCTAGGACTATGGTCGCTTATGCCTGTAAATATTCCGACTAAGAAAGCAAACAAGGAATATGATCGCTGTTAATCTTTTGTGTAAATTTTAAAAAGAAAAAAATATCTAACATATCTCTGCGACACGAAAACTGCATTGGCAGCCATTTTTGCAAGAGTCTTCAAAAAGGTGTGATGTACGGATTTACGGTGCTTGTATGAGTGAGACTACCTCAGCAGCAGAGGGCAGAAAAGGAGGTTAATGGATAATGGATAAGGATGAGCTTCGTAACAGTTTTCCTTGTCGGACAGAATTTAACTTCTGCCATTGAACTTCAGGGCACTATCTTCGAGAATCGAGCTGCCGAAACGGAAAATCCAACCTTGGATAAGGTCCGACATTAAAAGCTCCAATAAACAAAACGAAAAAGAATGAGAATAAATGAATGATATAACTGTAGAGATCCTATACGTTTATCGTGCGTGATTTTACTCGAACGTTCCACGCAAAAGTCTTCTTAGTTTGTGGGAGGGTCAGGAAACACCGAGAGAAGTGCTTAAGGTACAAAGTCTTTTAAAAAGAAGAAATTATAAAATACAAAGCTGTTGGACATGATGATGTGATTCGAAGCAGTGACACTAACATTTCACGCTCTCGTTTTTTTATCAGTTATCATTATTTTGATTTCTTTTTTGTTATTATTTTAATTTTTTATTATTATTAGTATTATTAGTATTATCATTTTTTAGTTTTGGTTTTTTCCGCCATTTTTTTTTCTTCTTGATATTTGATTCTCGGCAACAACGTTATATTTCCAACCCATCGCCCTTGCTTCAATCTTCCGACGAAGGTTTAATTACGATTCAAAGCCTTTAATCTTGCTTCAATTAACGGCCATTTGTGATCACGTGAGAATCGTGCATTACAGTCAAACATTGGAATGTATCACCCTTAATATTCCTCCCTAATAATAATACGCATCATTCTTCACAGTTCATAACCCCCCCCCGCTCGCTCTCTCTCTCTTTCTCTCTCTCCCTCTCCCTCTCTCTCTCCCTCTCTCTCTCTCTCATTTAGATTATCTCTTTACAGTTTTCTTCCCACTTCTGTTTTATTGTTTACTTGGAATTATCTGCTTGCATGTATTTGTTGTTCAATAATGTAATTTTATTCTTCAACAGTTATTGAATTATATATATATATATATATATATATATATATATATATATAACGTTATTTTAATGGATACTTGTATTTGGATCGATGATCTGTTTTTTTTATTATTAAACAGTATATTTATTTACATCTATTTACCTGAATAATTGAGAAATCTTGTTAGGAAAATATGTCTCCTCCGGAAGGATTCGAACCTGCGTCCCCTAGGAGAAACAGTCATTAAATCTGACGTGTCTTAACCACTCGTTCACACAGGACTAACAGTCAAACAAAGTCTGAATAATGTCTTTAAAAGCATATCTCCCCGATTTTTTAAAAACATTCATATCTGCTCCGTTTAAACAAACAAATTATTAATATGTCGGAGTTAACCCATTTTCGCAAAAATGTCTTAAATAAATTGTCTTTGTCTACATTAGGATAGGTTAGAACTGTTAGGCTTGTGTGGTTGAGCGGTTCAGATCTCATGACGGTTTCCCCTCGGGGACGCAGGTTCGAATCTTGCCGAATGACGCATATTTTCCTAAAAAGATTTCTCAATTACTCAGTAAATAATTGTACTGTTTATATATATATATATATATATATATATATATATATATATATATATATATTAATGCAGGTTTCATTGAATAATATAGACAAGTTCTGTCTATTAATTTTATGTAGGATCCGTTCATACCGTCTGATATACTTGATGGTGATATCGTTGAAAGACAACAAAAAATCACAGTAATTGTTGATTTTTTTATCGGGTCTAAGCTTTCGGCTCACATAAGCCATTATCAAAGAATAAATATTAACACACAGTAAACATAGAACATTTAAGCTATTAACAATAAAGAGAATTAAATTGAAAATATAAGTCCATCCCTACCGTGGCGGATGGCCGAAGACAGTGACAAAATAGTGGCGTTGTGGTCCCTGATCTGATTACAGGCATGTGAGTACGTTATTGGAAATATCAAAACTGATTGTATTCAAACCAGGTTTAAATTGTTTAATCTAGATTGCTTCGAGGATTTTTAGTTTCTGTTTATTATTTTCTAGCTTGAGTATGTACGTGTTATCAACAAGCGTTTTTCTCAGAAGTGTGATATATATATATATATATATATATATATATATATATATATATCCTAGCATGTGGCACCATTGGAAAGTGCCTGAAAAACACATGTGTTGACTAAAACCTTGTGAGTGAAACTGGGTCGACGGAAATCTTTGGAAGCCATCGATAGATGGTTGTACTATCACAAAATCACTAGTCATCGTGACCGAGGGTTTAAGCGGGCTGGCCTTGTTTAAACTGTTGTTCATGCTAGATAACACCCTCTCTCTCAAAAACTGTGACTAAGATCTGTGCAGTACAGTTGCAGTATAAACCACAGGTGGCTTCTGTGAGTGTTGAACAAACACAAATTTACCTGATCATACGTATGCAACGCAGATTACATAGCCGACCTAGTAGACGAGCATTCTCGGATACGAGTGGCCAGCCATTTAGAATGGATCAAATTTAGATATGCAAGGGTTTTGAGAGTACTTTTTGTTTTAGAGGAACTTCTTTCCAAAATTGGGAAACTTATTATTGAACTCGGGAAAAAAGTAAGCTATTTTCAACAATTTAATCTCAATGACAAATGATGCTTTATTATTACTTGGTTCTTTTTAATAGCTTTCTGAATTTTCTCATTAGTAGGTACATTATGTTTGGAGACGTACTTTGCAAAAGTTGGATATATATTTATTAAGTTTCAATTTCTGCGGAAATCTTTAGTTTACTGTGGTCAGTGTTGAAATGCGATTCAAACTGTTTGCATATTTTCAGATGCAGAAATGTTTTTGTGTTTGTTTTGATTGGATGATGTTATTTTATTCATGATGCACTTTTCTCTTCATCCTCTCTATTATAATAAAGACCGTTGTGTTTATATTTGCATATATATATATATATATATATATATATATATATATATATATATATTCCCAAGCAAAAAGAAACTGTTAAATGAAAGAACAGAAATTAAGAGTTCATACAACCATGGATAAAAACACCATAATTGGTTTTAATTTAAAAATTGCGCGTTCAAAAATCCCTGCCACATGAGCGTTCAAATAAAACACCATTACAAGAGCGTTCTTAAAAAGACAAACGGTAAACGGTAAAATCAGTTATTAAAAATCGCCTGATTAGAAACCGAGGTAGCGTAATAACTCATTTTAAAAATGAAAAATATTCAAAAGTTCTGCAATATAACTGTATTGAACACTTTTTAATACAAATGTACACTGGTTTAACTGTACACTGGTTTAACTATACACTGGTTTAACCCTATTATGACCAAAAGCTAAGTATTAAACAATTAATATATATATATATATATATATATATATATATATATATATATAAAGTGCTTGAAATATATATATATATATACATACATACATACATACATACATACAAATGAATAAGGAACGAAGAAAATATTTACAACGTTCAAAACATAAATTGAAAACAGTGCTCAATATAAAAATAGAATTATACAAACATGGATGAAAGTGTTTTAAGATCTTTAAATAATTCCTTCCTAATTTGGAAAATTTTCGGTTGTTTAAAATTTTTACTCGCATATTCGTAAAAATCCTTGTTGTACACAACTTGAAATCAACTATTGTAAATTATTAAAATAAACTTTATAGCTATCTTTTGTTTGTTAATAGAAAAATATTATGTAATAGTATTACTATTAATTGCAGACGGAATCTATTTTCTCTCCATCTATCTACCTCCTTATTTATCAATGTTTATATATCTATGTTTGTTCATACCAGTCTGTCCGTCTGTCTCTCTGTCTATCTGTCTGTCTTGTCTTTGTTCATATCTATCTTTCTCTGTTCATATATAGTTCTGTTTATTCATGTTTATTTCGGTTGTTCATATCTATAATCGAATGTCTATCCATACTGATGAGCTGTGATACAGCGAAAAAGGCTCGTATGTAGATGACTATATATATATATTTGTGTGTGTGTGTGTGTGTGTGTGTGTGTGTGTGTGTGTGTGTGTGTCCATATCAATCTATCTATCTATCGATCGATCGATCGATCTCTGTTCATGGAAATATCTATTTGTTCATGTCTGTTTCTTTTCATATCTATCTATCTATCTATCTATCTATCTATCTATCTATCTATCTCTGCTCAGATCTATTTACTGAGAATGAAAGAATATGTGTGTGTGTGCGTGTATGTGTGTGTATGTGCGTGTCCATATCTATGTGTGGGTGCGTACGTGTATGTATGTGCATGTGCGTGTTCATATCTATCTATCTATCTATCTATCTATCTATCTATCTATCTATTCTATTCATATATATATTAATCTGTCTATCTCATTCCGTTCATATCTATCTATCTATCTATCTATCTATCTATCTATCTATCTATCTATCTATCTATCATATATATATATTAATATTAATCTGTCTATCTCATTCCGTTCATATCTATCTATCTATCTATATATATATATATATATATATATATATATATATATATATATTCATTCTCTTCATATATATATTAATCTGTCTATCTCATTCTGTTCATTATCTATTCATGGAAATATTTGTTTGTTCATATCTGTTTCTGTTCATATCTATCTATCTATCTATCTATCTATCTATCTATCTATCACTGTTCAGATTTATTTATATTTGTTCAGTTTACTGAGAATGAAAGAAAAAGAATAAACGCCAAACTTGGGCGTTCGTGCTTACTAAGCCAAAGAGCAAATGTGTCAAAAAGAAAGTTTATCCATTGACACTGCTATTATTTAAACTACTTTCACTGCGCGACAAAGTTTATTGTTTTTAACGCTATGCTTGCAATAAAATCTAAACATATGATGAAAGTGAATTTATACCTTTTTGTTCTTGGGAATTTACAACAAAAATATTAAACTATTTATTTATTAGATTGTTTATTTACAAGAATAATTTTATATTTACAAAATTCTAAAACCTTCAATTGTAACTAACGCAATGTAATATTCATCATGTACCAATTTATAAAGAAATATGAAAGCAATTATGAAATTATTAAACTATGTGAGCGAACTATAAGGAAATCCTTATTATTTAGCATTTTATAAAGTTTGAATCAATTGCCAATTAGTCGACTTTTTGTCAAACATTACAATAAACAATATAATAAATAGCATAATTAAATAGTTTAGTAAATAGATAGCGTTTATTATTTTTGTTGTCAATTTTCAAAAATAAAGAAAATATATAAATTCACTTTTATACATTTTGGTTTTATTACAATTTATTAATCGCTGTTTAAAATAACGAACGTTGCCGAAGAGTGAATGTATTTAAAAGAATAGCGGTGACAAGGGAAAACCCGTTCTTTTGTGACACGAAGATCCTAGATTGCTGAAAAACATTAATGAGGTAAAGGGATAATAAAAGAACAGGTTTTGAAAGCCAGAAAATGGCGATTGATGTTATATTTAAATTGTTGAGGATCGCAGATGTTAGTCAAGCAAGAAACCGGAAGAGCTTCGTACAAGCAAAAGTGCGACAGAAGAAACTATTAGAATAGAACTTGTCGTTACATCTAGCTATTTCTACAGTAAATTGATTAAATCTACGCAGCTACCGTTCAGGTCAGACAGTTAAGTGCCATACATGATACACGCTTTAGGCGATCATGTTTCGAAAGAGACATGACTGACTAGGCAAAAGATTATCCCGCAATAAGTTGCCATTGCTTTCTGCGGTAGATTGGTTGGCAATCTGTCCTATTATTTCACCCATAACTGGAGGGAAGAGACGGATTAATACCTTTGAATGCAAGGAATTCAACTGGAATTTAAACTCAGCAACTCGGTTTCTCGTTCCGAGTTGATACTCACTGCACCACAACGCACACCCGTTCAGGTACTACGCTTAAATTCTTAAGATTAAGGAACTAAAAGATAAGCTCATTAAAACAATAACCAAGTTTTTATTGTGAAAAATTTGTTCTTGCTAAATAAAATTTTGCTTATTGTATACTAGCAGTATAGCCATTGGGAAAGGTATTAATCCGTCTCTTCCTTCCAGTTATGGGTCAAATAGCAGGACAGACTGGGTTCTATAGCCTTGGTCGGCAACCAGTCTACCGCAGAAAGCAATGGCAACCTACTGCGGGATAATGTTCTGCCCAGTCAGTCATGTCTCTTTCGAGACATGATCGCCCAAGCGTGTATCACCTATGGCACTTAACTGACTGACTGACTGTTCTTTCCTCCCGCCAATATGTCCGACTCTTTCCGCTTTCATTTTTATTAGCCTTCCTCTCGATATTATTTTATTTTTCGTCTTTACATTTGCTTCTTGTTTATTTTTCTTCTACTTTTGCTTGTAGTTTAAACAAAAAATTGGTTATAAGTCAATTGCATTAGAAGCGAAAATAGGTATTTGTGACTTTTTTAAAAAATTGGTATCACCCCCCCCCCACCATGCGAGGAAGTAAAGTCACTAAGACACAAGGAGTTACAGAGTGTGGACGAGAACAGAAACATTAATAATGAGCAGGAAGAGTAAAGAGTAATTAGATGGACAGTAGATAGCGATTAAAGTTGAATTTACATTTTTGCAGATTAAAGTAGTCTGGAAAGAATGAAATCGAAAGGGAGTTGTAGCAAAATAAAAAAAAAAATGGCTCGGAAATAAGTGCATGTTCTTAAATACGAAAATACACTATATATCCAAGCCGCATGCACCTGAGGTGGGTTGAGCCAGCTTCCTCCCCGACGGAGAAAGTTTCATTGGGATTTGTTTAAGGGCAGCGTCCCCAAGTCCATAATTGGAGAGAAGGATTAATATCTTTCCCAAGGGTACTAGCGCGTAAGTGAATGCAGGGCATCCAACTGAAATTCGAAATCGGCCCATCGATATCTCTTTCCGAGCCGACATCCACTGCATCACAACGCACATCCGTCAATAAACGCTTACAGCACCTGGTATTCCCAAGCGGTCAGCCATCTAAGTACTGACCAGGCTCAACTTCGGTGATCGTAAGAGAACTGGTGCATTCAACGTGATATGACCGTAAGCGACGTCATATATTTTAAAAATAAATAAATAATACTAACGTGAATGATAATGATAAGGCGGGAAATAGCGATAATTTTGGTGTTGATGGTGAAAATAATTCGCTGTCATAAAAGTCGAAAGAAAACTACCGAGACCTTGCTCCCCCCCCCCAAAAAAAAGAGTGAGAAAATCGAAAAACATGACAACTTGAACCACGTTCAATTCTAGCAAGCACACTTGGAAATGTACCTAATGCACTAGAATCAAATTTTCAAGAAAATGGGTTCAGCCGTTTCGGAGTCCTGGCAACCAGTCTACAGCAGAAAATAATGCCAACCTACTGCGGGATAATCTTCTGCCCAGTCAGTCATGTCTCTTTCGAGATATGAATGCCCAAGCGTGTATCACGTATGGCACTTAACTGACTGACCCCAAGCAAGGCAATAAAGCCACTAGGACGTCAGAGGTAAATGAATGTCAGAGTATGTAAGATAAACTACAAGATGGAGGATAATAAAAGCACAAGAATTAAGAAGACAGCGATTGATATTTCGTTTAATTTTTTGAAGATCAAATAGCCTACGAGGTAAGAAATTTATTTTTAGTGCATTTGTAATTAGATTAACGTTTGTAGTAATAAAAATGTGAGTGTGTTTGAGTCGTAAGTAATTTCTATTTTTGTGGACCAGTTGTAATCAAACAGAGCTGTTAAGATTTCATGTAGATTTTATATCTTAGTTTTTGCGCGGCAATGACGGCGTACACAAGTGGAATAAAAGAAAAATACAGTCCTACTCCGTGCCCTCGAAAAGCCTGATGCAGCATGATTAACAAATTTGGAGCGCTGTTAGTCTGTTCTATTGTACCTGCTATAATCACTTGACCTTGCATCAACCGATTTTGATTTTTTTTTTTTTTTGACTGCTCCAAAATGCTTTGAGCGGGGAAAACTAATGAAAACTAGATTCAAGTGTGCAAGACCCGCGGGACGTTACTCAATAGCACGTACCTACAGAAAAAAAGATTCCTAAGGTTTAAAATGCGTTTTAAAAATGAAAAATCGTTTTTAAAGCTTTTATTTTTGTTTTAATTCCAAGCTAATAGATTTAATTTATCATTTCCAATGAGAAAAATATTTTATTGTATTTCAAACTAAATTTGCATTGCTTGGAATTTGTTAATCGCTAAAACCTGTAAACCTGTCCACACGCCATGATTC
>JBBBDQ010000193.1:1777500-1790000 GCA_037127315.1 Ascarosepion bandense | reverse complement strand
CTTTCGAGACATGATCGCCCAAGCGTGTATCACGTATGGCACTTAACTGAATGACATTCTTTGGCGGCGAGATGAACGGCTGTTCCCTCAGGGAAGCGTCGTGCCTTGAGCGTCTATTGGGAGTAGCCGAGACCTCGTACATACGACCCCTCGATAAAGATGCTCGTCTCAGTCACCTATTTATCCATCTTTTCTACAAAAATAAAACATCATGCATAATTGCACAACTGTTGCTAAGCTTAGCTTAAATTGGCATTCTTATAATAGTCTACAAGACTAGCTCGTTAACCATCATGCAATGCCTGTGCAACCAAATACTTCTTAAACTTAGCTAAGTTTGATACAACACTACAAGTATTCGACACTACTGATGACAGAACTCATTGCTCAGTAGTAATGATCAAACGAGATCGTTAACCATCACACGAAGCCTGTGCAACCAAATACTTATTAAACTTAGCTAAGTTTGATACAACGCTACAAGTATTCGGCACTACTGACGACCGAACTCATTGCTCAGTAGTAAGGATCAGACTAGCTCGTTAACTATTACTTCACCTGAACACTGTTAGGATATATGAAGGGTAGTATCCTTTTGAGACAAAAGAGAGTTTTCCTATTTAATTCTTTGGGAATTTTTTATTTACTAAATGTTGCTTATTGTTGCATCGTGGAATGAAGAGATACACAGTTTAATGTAAACTACTTTATTACCAGAGTGGTACAACTAAGATGTATATACAATATTTACAGTCTCTCGCAGTAGTAGGTGTTACTTCACAAAGTCTGTGATAATGACAACTACTCGTTCTAAATGCACATTGTCTTTTATACATCCGGGCGACCGGATGTCAGATAGTACGAGCCACGACACAACACTTATATTTCATTTTTGGATAAAATGGAACTCGTACATACAATCCATCGGTAAAGATACTTGAAAGATGGTCGGTTCTCTGTACTGTTCCAGTAAGTACATAAATATTCCTGCTATCCTTTACCTTTGCTAGAGGCAGATCAGGCCGACAATAGACTATTGCTGTCATATTTGGGCAGGAGCTGCCCAATCCTCACTTTCCGGTCTCGAAATAGCTCAAAAGCGTCTCCAAGTCCTTGTAGCTAACGAATTATTTTCCACACGACAACTCATTTCTCACAAATGAGACGTCGGAAGCCTCTTGCTGCTCTACTGCTATTTCCATGGAGAATGTTCAAATAAACTACATCTTTTAATTCCACCAGTCCTAATCTTCATGGCTAAGAGTTGCCATGCCATTCATATTGTAGCGAACCACCATAATTTCCTCTCTATTTGATGAGATGTTATGTCCCCGATCATTACAATCTTAAAATGTTCAATTTTGGGATTGACCGTTATCTTTCCTACATAACCGCATAAACTATGCGTCTTACTCTATAACCCACTACTTCGAGTGGTCTCGGTGCTGTGTGGGTGGGGGAAATCATTGTAAAAATAAGTAACCGACCATTTTCCCAATATTTTTAGCAATGGTACTAATATACGAGTTCCACTCGTGATCAGGAGTCAGCTTTAGTCTCGACAGACGTTCGAGGCAAGAAATCTCGTTAAAATTATAACCACTTATCAGGACGGAAGTAACTTTAAGGTTTACTCGATGGGGATGAAAAGTTATTAACTTTGTTTTGGAGGTAGTGAAACAGGTTTTTCTCCATTGAAATACGTCCCATATTCATAGGATGAATAAATAACCTTGGATGTATGTGTGGCGTCGTAGATAATGGCACGGAATTTTTTAATCGGAGAGCCGAGTTGAAATTCCTGCTGTGTTCGTTAGATTAATTTATGAAGTCACAACTTGTTCTCCAGCTATGGGTTAATTAGTAAGGCTTGTATCACTAAAACCGTTATTATGGAGGTAGTGAAACAGGTTTTTCTCCATTGAAATATGTCAACGGAGAGATCAGTTGCTAGGCTCTAGATTTTGGGAAGAATTCCCCATATCATAAGATAAATAAATTAACTCGGATGTGTGTGCGGCGACGTAGATAAGGGAAAGGAATTTTTAATCAGAGAGCCGAGTTGAAATTCCTGCTGTGTTTGTTAAATTAATTTATGAAGTCACAACTTGTCCCCCAGCTATGGGTTAATTAGTAAGGCTCGCATCACTAAAACCGTTATTATCTTAAAAAATACAAACTAAAATGTTTTCTGGCTTCAAATAACATACAAATTGTTGAAAACCGTAGAAAACAAAAAACCAATAATTTTTCCCAATCTTTAGCGACGGTGCGAATATATGTATTATATTGAGGTCTCGAATTAGTTTAAGTCTCAATAAACATTCGAGTAAAGCAGCTTCATTGAGATTACACCCGCTCATCAGGACTGGTGTAAATTTAGAGTCTGCTTGTTAGTGATTAAATGTTACTAGCTTTGTTTTAGAAGTAAAGATAAAGCATAGCAGTAGAGTAGTAGCACAAAGGAGCGACCATACTTCCAGCAGCTTTAGCGATATTCTGAATATATGTGTTTCACTTAAGGTTTGAAGTGAGCTTCAGTTCCAAGATTACAACCCTTCTTCAGGACTGGAGTAAATTTAGATCCTTTTCGGTAGTGATGAAATATTACTTACTTTGTTCTTAAGGTATTGAATGGTACAAGTCAGTCTTTCCTCCATTGAGCTGTGAGAGCTAGATCAGCGGAGAGATCAGCTGACAGGCTCTGCTTTCTATCTGATGAAACAAAATCAAGCAAGACATTTGGAATCCTCATCACTGAAACTAATAATAGGCAAAGCTTTTGTAAAATCTCAACTTGCTCACCCATATGTTCAAGGGTTTAGAATGAGTCCTCGTCTTCGACCTTGCTACCAAAGAAGGACCTACTAGGAGTTTAAAACTCACGACAACATCATTATCTTATAGTATTGATACATTCACATCCACACACATATCCATATTTCAACATATATTTGTAAAATATTATTATGCTCACTTTTTCACTCCTACGCATTTTAATAACATGCGTCTTTTTTATCTGCAAGACACGAAATGTCAGCAGGTAGCGATTGGTCAATCCTGACTGTTCGCTCCGTGTTCATGTGCTAAATCCTATTTTTCCAGTGCAATCCGCGTGTTCATTTAAGGCGGCACACACGTGTTGCACACCAGTTAGGCCCGCGATCTCGGCCAGTGATCGCGTTGACAGGTTTCTTAGTTTTACCTAACTCACACATACACATCTGCACACTCTTTCAGGTAGCAATGAGGCACGAAATAATTACTTACACACACATGCATGTGCACAAACATTTCCTAATACAAATTCCAATGGAAAAACAACCAACTGTATGTATTCTTCTTTTCAGAATATTATTCCAAACAATCTTTCATTGACTTTCTTCAAATGAACATTTTACGTTTCTTAACAGAACAAGGGAGAAAACTTCTCTCTCTATTCACATGCTTTCTCTGCCAATATTTTGTCCCTCCGTTAATACATGTTTTATTGTTAACTAGCAGTATAGCCTGGCGTTGCTCGGGTGTAATGAAAGCTTTAAAACTAATCCATGGTCTTGGAGCTCAAACTCTTTGGACGTTGGCACGAAAGACGAAAAAGCAATAGTTGTTTCCAGTTAAAGCGAAACCGTAGACTGAAAGAAAAATGAATGGATGTAAGTCAAATTTTGATTTCCTGGTATCGATACCAAATTTTCTGCACTACTGTAAGAACTGCAACCTTGAAACTTCTGAATATTGTTTCTTATGTCTTTGTCTATGAGTGTATCAAATTTGATTAAAATCGGACCACTCCTTCTATAACCCAATTTTTTTGATTATTGATATTTATCGAGGGTACCTCGACACAAAACCTAGCTAAGAACACTCGCAGACGCTTATAGTACAACTGTGTAAATTTTCAAGAAAATCGGTTCAGCCGTTTCGGAGTCTATTGGTAATGGACACACACACACAAACACACACACACACACAGACAAAGTTAATATATATATATGTAAAAGGCAAGATGTTTGTATGTGTGTCTGTTTATCTGTCTGTATGTCCTTTATACAAATCCACAATTTTCATCCGATTCTCACCAAACTTCACACAAATATTCTTTAGGCTGAGTCTGAGCTCCAGGTCCATGGATTAATTTTAAAGCTTTCATTACACCCAAGCAACGCCGGGCTATACTGCTAGTAAATAATAAATAAAGCCATTGGGTTGTGTAATTAGATTTATTCTCTGTTGCGTAGAAAGACGACCGACCTTCTCTACACTAATTGTTGAACATAAACTCGTTTCTTCAGTATGATGAGGACGTATGCTCATAGGAACTGTGATCGCAAAGTGGGTCGCATTGCCGTACTGAACAATGGCATTCGCTATTTTTGTATTATTAATACAAGTCCCACGTTTGATTTTCTTCGCTAGTCTTTTGCTGCATTGTTTTCCTTACAATACTACTAACCAGAACTACGAGCATAAATGGGCATACTCACTAGATCAGTGGTTCTTAACCAGGGGTGCTCGCACTTCCTAGTGATAAGATATCCGTACCTAGGGAGTGCGACGATACTGAATTATTTGCATTAGTGTTGGTTTATTAATGAAACTTTAGTGTAGTGTTTGGCGATCTGTCATAAAAGTTTGCGCTGTAGAAATGTTACCAATTGATTCTATCATAATAGCGTAATTACTGAAAGTAATTTGGGTTTTTATAATGCCTTACTTCGTCGTCAGTTATATGAATAAAGATTAAATAAACAATGATTTTTTTTTATTTACACATGAGATCAATATTGTTTTATATCAATTCTGGAAGTGGGTGCAAGAATAACTCGTTGTTTTTTTTTTTTTGTTTGTTTGTTGTTTTTTTTTTTTTTTTTTGCTTTTTTTGAAAGGAGGTGCAAAAAAGTGTTCTAACAGAAGACGGAAAGTGCGACACAGAGATCCGAAGGCGAACTGGCATGGAGACGGACGCCTCCCAGAAGCTGAGTAGAGTATTAAGACACAGGAAAATTTCCCTAGAAACAAAGAAGAGAGTACTAGATTGCTATGTGATGTCAGTTCTTCAATATGGCAGTGAATTCTGGAAAAAAATATCATCAAAGATGAAAGAAAAACTTGTCGCAACTGAAATGCAGTTCTACAGAAGGATGCTGTGGATATCATGGATCGAGCATGTGAGCATTGATGAGGAGTTGGAAAGGATGGAAACGAAAAGGAAATTAATGTTCAGCATCAGGAAGAGACAGCTGAAGTTCTTGAGAAATGCAATGAGGAAGGAGGGCTTGGAAAACCTGATATTAACAGACCAGATAGAGGAAAAGAGAGACAGGGGAAAACAGCGTGTTTCGTACTTAACTGGCCTGAGCGGGTGGATGGCAGAACGAGGGTTGCATGGTGTAACAGGAGAAAGCGTGCTAAGAGCCACTAAGGATAGGGAGATCTGATAGGCCATGATCGCCTACGTCCTGAAAGAACAAGGCACATAGAATAAGAAAAGTGCAAACAAGGAGAAAGGTTAAGAATCACTGCACTTGAAGGTCTGATACTGTTACACTGCACGAGTGCATGCTTAATGAATCCACTAGAAGCACCCGGCGGGTAGAACGATGGAGAAGTAGATAGTCTCGTTGATTAGTTCAAGATTAATGAATTCAATTCCCCCGGTGTGAGTCACAAGTCACTACTTCGGTTCTTTACTCGTCTAAGCTTATCCTCGGCATCTGTTGACCTCTTTATATATCAAGTGCTTTTTGTTACCAATGTGACAAATATATTTTCAAGGAAAGTATAGAAAGAAAACTCTTTCTCTTTCTGCTCAACTCATATGTTTATCCGATAATATCGTATCTAATTTATTTTCTCATAATTATCACACATAGACAATCAAAGGTAATTATGAGGAGTTTATAATTTTTCCACCTTAAAGCGGTCATAAATTAAGCATGTTATTAAAAACATGAGTTTGTAAGTTAGTGAAAAACACCTTCGGGCATATGCAAAACATTAAATCTTACAGAAGAAACTATCTTAGACATTTTTAATAAGACATAAGCAATAATGGCTCTTCACAGCTTCCGATTCTTTGTTACCTGTGTATTGACATTACATCTTGTGGTGTATGTTTCCCGTTGCCTTCGCCATGGTTTTAATTTCAAACTAGGCAGACTAGCAAGGCTAAAGTGCCTAGTGTATCCTACTATTTAATCCGTAGTTTGCTGAGAGAAAATAGACGGATTCCTGCTTTCTCAAAGTCCATTATAGTGAAAGTGAACATACTAGTCTTGGCTGGAATTTGAACTCGGCAAACCGGTTACTAGGAACGAATTGCAATGGGAAACCTACTGAGGAGAAATGTCAATTAAAGGGAGAAGGAAGGAGATGGTGATTGCTGCTGCATATAAATATTTGGAGATTGTATGTGACAGGGAAGCAAGAAGCCAGAAGAAAGTTCTACAGGCAAGAAGTGCGAGAAAAAAAAATTATTAGAAGAGAACTAGTTATTTCAGCAGTAAAATGAGGTGATCTAATGACCAATCTACTAGAACGTTTCAGTTTAAATGGTCGCAGTACTAAGGAGAAGAGATCATTAGAAAAACTACCATGAAATTATTTATGGAATAGACAAAAGGAAACAACTACACGGCAGTGAAAAAAATAACTGAATCCGAGATGCCAGGTCAGGATCGATAACATTACAGACCCTTCTTTCGATTTTGTCGAAAATATATATAGCAGGACCACCAGACTAGATATGCTAGCAATACTCAATGCACGTCAAATGGTAGGTTTATAAATCTGTAAGATGGATGCTGGCGGGAAAAAAATTCTTGCACAACATAGGGAACTAATTTCCTTAGCAGCGGACCAAGCAATTGCACACAAACATGACCCTTCGTTCCCAGTGGAGCATAGTCCATCGACGACCTCTAGCCATTGACGAGGAAGTCATCAATGCTTCTGCAACTTTTCTTTTTTCAGGTACTAGGGTTAACCCTTTGCAAACTCCTTTATTCTCCGGGCGAGGTAACAGTCAGTTAAGTGCCATACGTGAGACACGCTTGGGCGATCATGTCTCCAAAGAGACATGAGTGAGCAGGCAGAAGATTTTTCTGCAGTAGGTTGCCATTTTTCTGCGGTAGACTGGTTGCCAACCAAGGCTATAGAACCCAGCTTGTTCTGCTTTTCATCTCATAGCTGGAAGGAGAAGAGGTGGATTAATACCTCCCCCAAGAGTAAGTAAATGAAACGAATTTAACTGGAATTAAAATTCGGTTATCCGATTTTTCGTTCCGAGCCAATATCCACTGCACAACAATCTACACCCAAGCAACTGATTCAATATAATCGCTCCATTTCAAGTCAGTGGAAAATGTGAAACTAAGAAGGCGCAAAAAACTGCTCTCCTGGAGGTTAGCATCAGTCATACTGATGAAAGGCAAAGATGGTTCTCTATGACAAAATAAAATATAGCAGCTTCGTTTTGGAGGGGGTTAAAATTTACAAGCCATTCCTTAACAACTGATTGGGGTTCATTTCTGATAGTAACTGTCAGATTTACTTTGTCGGACCTATCGGACTTACTATGAAAAATTTGTTAGAAACAAAGAAAGGAGTGCTGGACTTCTATGCAATTAACTTTGAATAATAATTGATAACAAGCAGTTTCCGGGCTGACAAGTCATTTTTGTACCATTTGCTTTAGTGGACGATGTTTGAGCCCATATGAACGATTTCGATCCCTCATTTTCGAAGTAAGGGGACAGACATTTATTTTTCATATTGACAGAGAACGATTTTTTATTCTACTTCTCTCATTTGGCTTTGAGCAGAAATCAGTTCACATTAAGTATTTTAAAATGATCTGTTTGATGGCTGACGTAGTTTTGTTGGTATTTACCCACTTTCTTACTCTATCACCATGTGACAAACGGTCGTTTTAGCTGGGGTGCCAGTGCGTCTGGACATAAGCAAAAGACAAAACATTGTCCAGTCCCAACACTTACTGTCGGCAACCATCAAACCTTCCCGTTTAGTGCAATAAAGAAAGAAGTGACACCACAGGCTTAGAAATCCCCGGAACAAGGCTTTCCTCACAGTTGCTAGAGGTGAACAGCATACTGTTACGAGGGTGCGTTTATATATAAAAATAATAATATTAATAATGTATAAAAGTTGTAGTAAGGGATTCTGTTGAGTCCTCGGTGAGTTAAGGGCCATACGTGATTCACGCTTTGGGAGATCATGTCTCGAAAGAAACATGACTGACCGGGCAGAAGATTACCCCGCAGTAGTTTGCCATTACTTTCTGAAGTAGACTGCTTCTCAACCAAGTCTATAGAGCCCAGTCTTTCCTGTTATTTAACCCATAACTGGAAGGAAGAGATGGATTAATACTTTTCCCAAGGGTATTTGTGCTAAGAGAATGCAAGGAGTTCAACTGGAATTCAAACTCGGCTCGATTTGTCGTTTAGAGCCGATAGCCACTGCACTACAACGCACATTGAGTCCTACTTGTTATTATAAAAAAAGTTTTAATTCATGAAGTAGTCGTAAAAAGAGGGAAATTAGGAATATAACGTCTAGGAAGATGCCAGAATGTCCCAGTAGATTCGAGAGAATTCAAAAGGTTCTAAAAATATGCAAATTAGGTGTTAGCCTTGATAAAAATAGGTTTTGGGCAGTGAGTAGTTAGTTGTTACCAGTGTTTGCTAACGTTATCAACTCTGGTTCTGATTCAAGGATTTATATTCAGCCGAAAGAATCTCATAGAAAAGTCGTACCGACTAAAATTTGAAAGAGTTGTTAAAAGGATTTACTGACATTATCAACTCCGGTTCTGATTCAAGGATTTATATCCAGCCGAAAGAAACTCAAAGAAAAGTCGTACCGACTAAAATTTGAAAGAGTTGTTAAAAGGATTTGCTGACATTATCAACACCGGTTTTAATTCAAGGATTTATATCCAGCCGAAAAAATCTCAGAAAAGTTCGACCAAGTAAAACCTGAAAGAGAACATCCTGGAGCAAAAAAGGTAAATTCATATTTTTGACTTTTTCATTGACCAAACAAATAATTAGTCTTTATATACACATTTAACGATTTCCAAAAAGTATAGCACTTAACCTCCTCACCAACTTAACTGGGTAAAGATATTTGACACCTTACCTTCCCCTTCTCTCTTCATAACACTCGCCAGTAGTAAACGCTATGTTTCTTGTTTTGAATGCAACAGAAATTGTAAATTTGTAAATATTCTATTTGGTGTGTTTTGTTAATTAAATATTTGATGGGGTTTATCTCTGAGTTTTGATCAATCTTTTTTTTTCTTTTGTTACACTTAATATGTAACAATACTACATTTTGATCCGCTATAAACCCAGGTCCTCACGGTAGCAGGATATGGCACAAAGTTAGCTTAATATGGGATTCCATACATAAAGATGAAGGGCAAAAATTGTGCAGACCCAGGCCTACTTTCACGCAGTCTGTAGCCAGTAACCTTATCTCTTTAGGACAACGACAGAGGAGCTACGGCAAGGTTTGAATTCCCGGTACCAGACTTCCACAAATCTGAAAGAGGTGTTGTTTATACATTATTGCAGTTTAGAATGTCAGTCAGATAAGTACCATACGTGATACGTGATACACGATTGGGCGATCAAGGCTCTTTCGAGACATGAGTGACTAAGTAGAAGATTACTCCGCAGTAGGTTGCCATTACTTTCTGCGGTAGACTGGTTGCTAAACAAGCTTATAGAACCCAATATGCCTTGTTAATCAACTCATAACTGGCGGGAGGAGACGGATTAATGCCTTTCTCAAGTGTATTTGTGTGTAAGTAAATGCAACTGGAATTCGAACTCAGAATTCAATTTCTGGTCAAGAGCCGATATCCACTTCAGCACAAGGCAAATGTTAACTATTCTAAATTCAGAAGAAAGACAAAACTGCAATCTGACCTTCAAAGATTTAAACGCGCAACATCAATCGTCATTATTTGTCATTTAGAATCCTACTAGCAGTATAGCCCGGCGTTGCTCGGGTGTAATGAAAGCTTTAAAACTAATCCATGGTCCTGGAGCTCAGACTCTTTGGACGTTGGCACGAAAGACTAAAAAGCAAAAGTTGTTTCCAGTTAAACCGAAACCGTAGACTGAAAGAAAAATGAATGGATGTAAGTCAAATTTTGATTTCCTAGTATCGATATCAAATTAGTTTTTTTCGTCGTAAACTGAATTTTGAAGGATAAATAAGTCCTCTGAGTAAATGGTATCATAGCTGAGACTAAGAACTACAATTATACCTACTTAAAACCAAACTCTATGCAAAAACTAAAATAAAAGGGCTGAAAAAAATACAGATATACTGGCAGATAAACAGACACACACACAAAAATCTTGCCTTTTGCATATATATATATATTAACGATTTTCTGCACTATTGTAAGAACTGCAACCTTGAAACTTCTGAATATCGTTTCTTATGTCTTTGTCTATGAGTGTATCAAATTTGATTAAAATCGGACCACTTCTTTTATAATACGATTTTTTCGATTATCGATTTTCGATATTTATTGGGGGTACCTCGACACAAAACCTAGCTAAGAACACTCGCAGATGCTTCTAGTACAACTGTGTAAATTTTTAAGAAAATCGGTTCAGCCGTTTCGGAGTCTATAGGTAACGGACACACACAGACACAGACACACACACACACATACACACACACATATACACACACACACACACACACACACACACACACACAGACAAATTCCATTTATAAATAAGTTTAGATTATCCTTTCAACTCACTAATTTTCTCAGTTTCTTAGTGGCTTTATCACTTTATTGCTTTGGGTTGAACTGGTTCAAAATATAGGTAAGTGATCATTAAATTTTATTTATTACTACTAATGTTTTATCGCTTGATATTGAGCACAGTAGTTAAAAAGACTTCTTGCTTGGAAAAATTATCTTCCAGAAATACCTCGTTAAATTGTTTGATATATATATATATATATATATATATATATATATATATATATATATCAAACAATTTAACGAGGTATTTCTGGAAGATAATATATATATATATATCAAACAATTTAACGAGGTATTAATTTCGAGGTATATATATATATATATATATATAAAAATTTTGATCAGTCTCGTTATGGTGGTCAACCATTGCATTCGATGATTTGTTTTGCAAAAGGTCCCTTTTGTGTTCATTTATTTAGATTCCTTGAGGTTTGTTCTATGTATTTTTCTGGCAATTATTACACGCGAAAAAAAAAAAAGATTAATAATAAGATTTTACATCAGCGCATTTGCAATATATTGTCCAGCACCCTAGAAGAAGAAAAGGAATTCATTCTTCACTACAACATCATTTCCCCCTCGACGCAAAAAAGGAGCATGTTTACAAGTCCAAAAGATAGATTTTTTTTTTTAATCGTATCACCCCGAGCAAGGCAGTAACGCCACTGATGTGCAGGGGGCTACGTAATAGTGAAAAGATTGGAAAAGAGAAAGCTGGAAAGCACATCCTAAACAGGTAACAAGGGATGAGTCTCTTAACCTGTTCAATAGACGTGGGTGGAGTGTGAACCGGGCGATAGATAGATCTATCTACTCCAATTGAAAAAAAAAACAAATTGAGAAGATTGGAAAAGAGAAAGCTGGAAAGCACATCCTAAACAGGGAACAAGGGATGAGCCTCTTAACCTGTTCAATAGACGTGGGTGGAGTGTGAACCGGGCGATAGATAGATCTATCTACTCCAATTGAAAAAAAAAAAAGTGAGAAGATTGGAAAAGAGAAAGCCGGAAACCACATCCTAAACAGGGAACAAGGGATGAGCCACTTAACCTGTTCAATAGACGTTGGTGGAGTGTGAACCTGGCGATAGATAGATCTATCTACTCCAATTGAAAAAAAAAACAAAGTGAGAAGATTGGAAAAGAAAAAGCCGGAAACCACATTCTAAACAGGGAACAACTTAACCTATTCAATAGACGTGGTGTACAAGAAGTTCCAAGTGCAGAAATCATTCCAAAAATTATTACATTGCAGCCAAACTTCAGTTTTCTTGGTACAATTCTTATTCATTGCTTCGCCAGGGGGAGGGGGAGGAAGAGAAGGAAAAAAAAAAGAAAAAAAAACTTTGGACCAATCAGCTTCTGACCAGAGTACATGCTTCTTTGCGAATGCTAACCTTGATATTTTGTTTTCGTTGCTGATCAGTGGCTTTTTTCTAAGACAGCACGCAAATAGACCAATTTCCTGTAATCATCTCGACACAGTTTGTCTTGAAACCTTGATATTGTGTTTAATGTTTTCAGAAATGTTTTCTGCAGTTCAAAAACAGTCTTTCAATGCAAGGTGGTACATTATTCTTTCCTGCCTGACAGTTTTTTTGTTTTTTGTTTTTTTTTTTTAGGTAGGCCAGGCGAGAGAGAAAGAGACAATTGTGAGGTAGCCTTGGCTCAGCTTATTCTCT
>JBBBDQ010000193.1:1735000-1772500 GCA_037127315.1 Ascarosepion bandense | reverse complement strand
TTATTATTATTATTATTTATGTTCCTGAATTATTCAACCGTTGATATTTCTGTGCGGGGTTGAAAGGTGGGATGCAAACTGTGTCTTCTGCTTATCACAATTACTTTATCTGGATTCAGTTGAAATGGGGCTGAAAATCGTGGAACGAAGCACTAACGTCAGCCTTTCATTTTCTGCTCGCCACAAAGCAAAGCCTTTCCTGTTTGCAACCGAACTATTATCTCTTTCACGCTCTCCCCCCTGTTCTCTTCTCTCTCTCTCTCTTCCCCACATTCTCTCTCTCTCTCTTCCCCACATTCTCTCTCTCTCTCTCTTCCCCACATTCTCTCTCTCTCTCTTCCCCACATTCTCTCTCTCTCTCTTCCCCACATTCTCTCTCTCTCTCTCTCTTCCCCACATTCTCTCTCTCTCTCTTCCCCACTTCTCTCTCTCTCTCTTCCCCACATTCTTCTCTCTCTCTCTTCCCCACATTCTCTCTCTAATTCTTCTCCACATTCTCTATCTATTTTCCACTACTCCCTTTTCTGATTTCTCCCAACATTCTCTCTGTCTCTGTTTCTTTATCTCTTCCCCACATTCTCTCTCTCTCTCTCTCTCTCTATATATATATATATATATATATATATATATATAGCTTCCCCATATCATCTCTCTTTTTCTAACTTTCTCCTCATTCTCCATATCTCTCTCCGATTCCGATTGCTCCCTTCTTTATCTTTTTCTTTTTCTCACATTCTTTCTCTATCTCTTCTCCACATTCTGTCTGTCTGTCTGTCTCTCTCTCTCTCTCACTCTCTCTCTCTCTCTCCCTCTCTCTCTTATTACTGATGGTTTCAAAACAACTCAATGGTGACAATTGTGTCATATGTAATCCCTTTTTTCTTATCAATTTTCTCTCTTGCACATACAAGAAGTAAAGCATGGAGCCACAAACAAGAAGTACGAGAAAAGAAACTACATCTGGCCAGTTCAAGTGTAAAAAGATGAGATCTTGCAGCCAATCTAAAATTTCACTTAAATTAGTAAAGTCTTGCTATATATATATATATATATATATATATATATATATATATATATATAAATGGAACTTAGTGTGTGTGTGTCTGTGTGTGTGTCCGTTACCTATAGACTCCGAAACGGCTGAACCGATTTTCTTGAAAATTTACACAGTTGTACTATAAGCGTCTGTGAGTGTTCTTAGCTAGGTTTTGTGTCGAGGTAACCCCTGATAAATATCGAAAATCGATAATCGAAAAAATCAAGTTATAGAAGGAGTGGTCCGATTTTAATCAAATTTGATACACTCATAGACAAAGACATAAGAAACGATATTCAGAAGTTTCAGGGTTTCAGTTCTTACAATAGTGCATAAAATCGATAATATATATATATATATATATATATATATATATATATATATATATATATATAAGGCAAGATGTTTACGTGTATGCCTGTTTATCTGTCTGTATGTCGTTTATACAAATTCACAATTTTTATCCGATTCTCATCAAACTTCACACAAATATTCTTTAGGCTGAGTCTGAGTTCCAGGACCATGGATTAGTTTTAAAGCTTTCATTACACCCGAACAACGCCGGGCTATACTGCTAGTATATATATATATATATATATATATATATATATATATATATATATCAGTTGGTAAAGTAAAATAGAGCTTCTTTTGAGTTTTCAATGAAGAAATACACTGAAAAATAGAACATATATTTTGAGAGGAAACTATTTTATCGTATTGCTTTTTAAAAAAGCACAAATATATTTCCTATGTAGACATTAATAATGTAAGAAAAATTGCATTCTTAGGCCGAACACTTACAAATGATGATTGTTATTTAAAAGACAAATCCATATCGCACAAAAATAATTTTGTTTAACTGGTTTGCCAACTCTCGCTTTACGATTGGGAGACTGTTTTTACGAATGTGCATAATAGTAAGTAGATATCTACGAAGTTTAATTTTGGCACTGGACCAAAATAGGATACACCAATTTAGGCTCGTAGTTCGAGATCAGATTGCTGACAAATGCGTCACGTTAGAAACAGTAAGTATTCTCATGTAGGTACTTCAAAGTCGTTGTAGTTTCGAGTTTCTTGACTCTAAACTTGACTCATTTTCAATTCCATCAGGCTCTCTTGGGTTCGCTTCAACTATTTTGACTCCTTTCTGGCACAAGCTAAAATACGCAAATAAAAATCCCAAATACAAAAGTAATAGTGACAAATATGCTGATCAGACCAACTTACACACAGCAACGCGTGTAAAACAGGCGCTTCCTTCCATATGTTATATTTAAGATTGCTTTCTATTGTTCTGCTAGTACTTATTGTTTTATGGCAATCTCAACATGCTCAGAAAAAATTTCATTGCAAAAAGAAAAAAAACACTATTATAAAATATCTGAGGGACAAATTATCAAAATTCGAACATTCAATAATACAAAAAATCCGATTTCGAAGAAAACGTGATTGAATTTAACATTTAAAATGGTGACTAAATTAACTTTTTTAAAACATGTATATGCTTCGTCATTTTTCTTTGAATAAATAAGTGGATTTTAAAGTCCTTTAAAATAACAATATGAAAAAAATGCAAGGGCAAATGTGTGTCGCGCATGCGCATGCTTCTGAATCTTTTTGTTTTTTGTTGTTTTTTTTGCTCCATTTCTTCTTGATTTTCTCGCTATAATTCCATCTATTTCTCCTTTTCCTTCCACACTTCTTCACGCATTTCCCCACCATTTCTATTTTATCTCTCTTTAGCCTCAATCTATTTTTTTTTCATTTCTTATTCACCGCACTCATTTTTTTTTCTTTTTTCTTTCTTTCAAAAAACCTGTGATGTTATCCTTTTCCGCCTCTTTCTCTATTACTTTTTTCTTTCTTTTCTCTTCCTTTTTCTTCGGCCATTTCTCCACCCCCCCCCCCCTTTTTTTTTTACCTATTAATCTTTTTCTTCATTTTCTTGATCCTACGTCGTCCTCCCGTGGCCATTCACAACTAAATAGCGGATAGACATCAAGTTGTGATTCCAATCATCACCATTCCCTGGGAGTAATGATGCGGCGGTTGTCTCCCCGTCCCATTACCGCTAGTCGACAGATGGCGCCAAATAACAACCAGTATTTGTAAGAGAAATGGGATATGGAGACGGGACTGGAGAAAACTGCAGCAGCAAAGTAAATGGGAAAGTGCAGCAGGCTGTGGAGTAAAGAAGGTGAAATGAGGAAGAAAAACACAAGAACAATAAGACAGAAGCGACTGCAAAGAAAGAAAGAAAGAAAGAAAGAAAGAAAGAAAGAAAGAAAAATCACTAAAAAAAAGATCTTGGGCGGAGAAAGAAAGAGAAATGGCTAAAATAAGAAATGATATTTACAGCAGGCATTTTGCGTGACCCGACCCTCCTCTTTCCTGTTCTCTTTCAATTTTTTATCTCATTTTATATAAATTTTATATTATTTTGCATTAATTTTACCATTTTATGTTATTTAAAATTAATTTTATACTAATTTTTTATAGCAATTTTATATCATTTCACAATTTATTTATGTTATTCTATATTAATTCTATATTTCATTAATTTTTCATTTTATCTTAAATTTTTATTATTTTATATCAAGTTTTTATTATTTTATATTAACTTTACGCTATTTTTATAACTTTTTATATAAAGCTTTTATATTGATTTTATCTTATTTCATGTCAATCTTATTTCATATTTGACATCATCTCTTTAGCTTAGATTATATTAATTTCATGTGATTTTACATTAATTTCATATTAATTTACATCAATTTTATGTCATTTTATATTAATTTTATATCATTTTACATAAGTTATATTTTTATTTTTATATTAATTTCATGTTAATTTTATATTTATTCCATTATTGATGAAAATCGCTCTCTTATTTTCATCATCATCCATACGTTTATGATACTCCAACTTAATCTTTTTACACTTTACCGAAAGAGAAATCGGTGAGCCGGGTTCAAATTCCGGCCGTCTATATAAAATTCACTTTTACACACAATACTCTCAATAAAGGTATAAATCCGTATCTTCTTCCTATGGATTAAACAGTAAGAGAAACAGGGCTCTCTAACCATGGATGGCAACCAGTCTGATATAAAAATTACTCGAAATTCCAAACTGAGTGGAAAGCATCAACTACCACTAAGATATGGCAGCTCCCAGATCAACAAGAAAATAGAGTCTGTATAAAGTCATAATCACCTACGTTATGAAGGGATATGACATTTTAAAAAGTATTTTATCAGAACTTATTTCTTTGTTTTCCACTCGCCAAAAGTTGCTTCGATATTGATATAGCTGAAATAAGTGAGTCAGTCAGTTAAGTGCCATACGTGAAACACGCTTGGGCGATCATGTCTCGAAAGAGACATGACTGACTGGGCAGAAGATTATCCCGCAGTAGGTTGCCATTGCTTTCTGCGGTAGATTGGTTACCAGCCAAGGCTATAGAACCCAATCTGTTCTGTTATTTAACCCATAACTGGAAGGAAGCGATGGATTAATACCTTTCCTAAGGGTAATTGCGCGTAAGTGAATGCAATGAATTCAACTGGAATTTGAACTCGGCTCCCCGATTTCTCGTTCCGAGCCGATATCCACTGCACCACAACGCACATCTTAGTACCTCGCTTAAAAGGATAAATGTGAGCTGCACTCTCGTTCCATTAAATACTGTAGCGAATTCGACCCTAACGAGGGTTATATACTTTTGGCCTTGTAGCGTAAAAAGAAAAGCTTATTAAACCCCCTAGATACTTAAAGTACTTTGGATAAGACGAATGACCGTTTAAAGGTTCCACTTATAAATAACTTTTTTCTAAATATTAATACTGTAAATTACATTTCATAATGACCAAAATTGATTACCTTTGGGCAAAAAAATAAGTTCTTAATCTAATACAGTCACTCAGCATAGAGGGTTACTGAATTAGGTTGTTGTAGTGATTTTCTAAGCGCAGCTTAGATGTGGCACAAGGCCGAAAGTATGGAGTACCCAATGAGGATCGAACTCAATAATCAGTTCTAAATTTTTTTAGCGAGACAAGCTCGCCAACCATTACACCACATTGAAGTACCAAATTAGGTTGTTGTATGAACGTGTAACTGCCTGTCGGAAGAATTTAAACCCAGAGTCTCTTTAAAGACATTGTTTTAACCGGTATGTCATGAATCCTCTGACTGGTCGATAAATGAGCCAATGACAGCCCTGCCTCGTTTTCACCTTCGACAATTAAGAAACTCTCATCTCTCACTCTTTGATTGCTGCGGGCACCTCCACGTTGTGTAAAGGTTAGCAAGTTTGTTTCGCTAGAACTGATTACAACTAAGTAGTGAGTTAGAGATATGTTTGAATTTCATGTTGATTTCAATAAAATTTCTTTCTTGTTGTGGAGCCGTTATTAGAACATTCATTATACGGCTATGAGTTATTATAATCACATTTTTACACTTGTAACTGTGTCCACAACAAACGTAAGAAAATGAAGAATTATTAAGATAGATTACGGATGTTCGAGGACTTAAAGAGTTTACGCTTGTAGTGGATGGGGAAAAATCCTTTAAGGAGTCTGTTCCACAAATGTCGACTGGGACTTCAGAACACACCGACTGCAACTCTGTAAAGGAGTACTCCACCCCAAATGAGGCGTCCTTGGTGTGACGATAAACTACATCAGAGTCCTGGGTTTGACAATAAATTGCATCTAACAGCAAGGCCTCTAATTGGGAAATTTTGAGTAGCATGGAACCACCCCTTCTCAGATCAACCCCGACCCGGGTTGTTGCACCTGTTAGAGTCCCAACTAACTCTCGACAAAATCCTCTTTACAAAAATACGTCAATGAAGCTTGATGTACAAATTGATTTCTTACAAAAAATACATATTCTAATTTTCATTCGTATCTATTGTAAAAATCTTGTCAGTATTAAGTAACCCGTTGAGGTCGATATACCGTAAAACAAAACAAAACAAAACAAACCATCAAACATTTATAATATGTACTGAAGGTTTTTTTTCGGTCCGATTATCTTTCCAAAATCTGAGCAAATGACCAAATATCATGATTTTTTTTTAATTCCTTCTTTTTCTCGCCAAAATCATTTAAGTATGCCTCGTATAAAATCGGAACATTAATAACGGGGTGAGCAAAAACGCTAATCCTACTCTAAATATTAGTAAGTTACACATGAATTTATTCTCCAAGTTAGAGTATTTAAACGGTATCCGAAGACGAATTGGCATGACCAAGAATGCATTCCAGAAGCTGAGTAGAGTATTAAGAGACAGGAAATTTTCGTTGGAAACAAAGAAGAGAGTACTGGACTGTCGGTCCTTCAATATGGTAATGAATGCTGTAAAATCTTTTCAAAGTTAAAGGGAAGACTTAAAACAACTGAAAAGTGGTTCTACAGAAGGATGTTGAGGATACCTTTGACGAAACATGTGAGCAACGACGAGGTTTTCGAGAGGATGGACACGAGAAGGAAACTGATAATTAACATCAGGAAAAGACAGCTGAAGTTTTTGGGATATATAATGAGGAAGGATGGCTTGGAGAAACTGACGCTCACGGGACGAACAGAGGAGAAGAGAGACAAGGGAAAGCAGCGCATGACATACTTGATGGTCTTGAGCAGATGGATAGTGGAGCGGGGGATTGTGTGGGATAGCAGAAGGAATATTAAGAGCGACAAGAGATAGGGAGATGTGGAAGGTCATGATCGCCTACGTCCTGAAGGGATACGGCACATAGAAGAAGATAACACTAACAAAAATCTCATATTTGCTGTGGTAACCCTAACCCTAGCAAACATAATTCGGACCTTTATTATCGGAGTGTTCACAAATGCTGACACGATTATGATTATCATTAATGTGTAAATTGATTTAGTCTTCAAGTTAGAGTATTTTAACGGTATAGCACTAACAAAAATCTCGCTATATCTCATTTTTGCTGCAGTAACAAACATAATTCGGATCTTAATTATCCGGGGGAGCACAAATTCTGACACGACTCTAATTATCATTAAAATGCAAATTGTTTATTCTTCAAGTTAGAACACTTTTAAATATAGAATTAATTAAACTTCGTTGCGATCTCTCACTGTTCCTGTATTAAAAAAACACACACACTCAAAAAGAGGGACCAGATCTTTATTATCGGGTTAAGCAACAGAAGTTAGCAAAAGAAAGTGAAAAGAAAAGACAGAGCATAAACCTCAAGTAAACTGAATGTATGATCATCAGCAAAAAGAAGCGACAATCTGCCAACTGCAAGTTGGTGAATCTAAAATAAAACAAATAAAAACATTCAAATACCTGAGAAGTGTTTTGACAGGGGATGGAAAATGCGACATGGAGATCCAAAGACGCATTGACATGGCTAAAGACGCATTTCTGAAGCTAACCAGAGCACTGAAAGACAGGAATATCTCAGTAGAAACAAAGAAAAGAGTGCTGGATTGCTATGTGATATCTGTCCTTCTGTGTAAAAGTGAATGCTGGACGATCTCATCAACAATGAAGGGGAGGCTTGGGCAGCAAAAATGTGGTTTTACAGAAGGATGCTGAGGATACCATGCACAGAGCACGTGTGCAACGATGCGGTGTTGGAAATGATGCAAACGAAAAGAAAACTGATAATAAATATCAGGAAGAGACAAATGAGGTTCCTAGGACACGTAATGAGGAAGGAGGACCTGAAGAACTTGATACTCACAGGTCGGATAAATAGGAGAAGAAACAGAGGAATGCAGCCCGACACGTACTTGTCATGTTTGAGCAATTGGTTGACGGAGCGGGGCTTGGAAGAGATACCAAGAGAAAAATTATTGAAAGCGACAAGAGACAGAGCCAAGTGGAAGTCCATGATCGCCTACGTCCTGAAGGGATACGGCACATGAAGAAGAAGAAGAAGCATGAATGATCATGCTTCTCACGAACAAAAATTAGATCATATTCTTATATTTATTTCTTAATATTCTGACATATCGTATCTTCCTGGAATTTTATTTATCAATTACTAGTAGTATAGCACGGCGTTGCTCGGGTGTAATGAAAGCTTTAAAACTAATCCATGGTCCTGGAGCTCAGGCTCTTTGGACGTTCGCACGAAAGACTAAGAAGCAATAGTTGTTTCCAGTTAAAGTGAAACCGTAGACTGAAAGAAAGATGAATGGATGTAAGTCAAATTTTGATTTCCTGGTATCGATATCAAATTTTCTGCACTATTGTAAGAAATGCAACCTTGAAACTTCTGAATATCGTTTCTCATGTCTTTGTTTATGAGTGTATCAAATTTGATTAAAATCGGACCACTCCTTCTATAACTTGATTTTTTCGATTATCAATTTTCGATATTTATCAGGGGTACCTCGACACAAAACCTAGCTAAGAACACTCGCAGACGCTTATAGTACAACTGTGTAAATTTTCAAGAAAATCGGTTCAGCCGTTTCGGAGTCTATAGGTAACGGACACACACACACACACACACATACATGCATACACACACACACACAGAGACAAAGTTCTATTTATAAATAAGTTTAGATAGATTTATTTATTTATCAATTATTTATTTATTTATTATGCATATCTCTACTTTGTTATTATTTTCATTTATCTTTTAAAACCATTTTAATCGATTTGCATCTTTGATTTCTCGTCAGTTTGCTTTTTAATTATTTCTATTACCGTGCCTCTTCATCCCAAGTATTTCTGTCGTCCTCCGTTCGCCTGATTTTTCTTTTGTTTTAGGCATTTTTAGCCTGATTGTCAATAGTGAAGTCGTATATTTTCGTAGGTAGATAACCTGTTACAGTTTCTGCCATCAATTTAGAAGATGTCACCATAGGAACGAGCGGCCAATGGAGAAAAAAAGAGCGTACTTCCCAATAAGCAATTAGTTGGACGCGACGTTGACATGGAAGATTGGCATCAGGAAATCAAAATGATTACAGGACGATGTAATAAACATTTAGCCGAAAGGAGACGCGTGTTGGCGGATATACAAAAAGTTGTTCTAAAACTGGAAAGAAATAGGCTAGGAAGGAAGGAAGGAAGGAAGGAAGGAAGGAAGGGAGGAAGGAAGGAAGGAAGGAAGGAAGGGAGGAAGGAAGGAAGGAAGGAAGGAAGGAAGGAAGGAAGGAAGGAAGGAAGGATAAAAACTGACTCGAAAGAGATAAAAACAGAAGGTAGAATAGTATAGGACCTGATAGAGCAGTAGTTCTCAACCTTTTTTCGAATTCGAGTTGAATTCATTGCATTCACTTACGCGCAAATACCCTTAGGAAAGGTATTAATCCGTCTCTTCCTTCCAGTTATGAGTTAAATAACAGGACAGATTGGGTTCTATAGCCTTGGTCGGCAACCAGTCTACCGCAGAAAGCAATGGCAACCTACTGCGGGATAATCTTCTGCCCAGTCAGTCATGTCTCTTTCGAGACATGATCGCCCAAGCGTGTATCAAGTATGGCACTTAACAGACTGACTGACTGAAGAATGGCATCCACTCCCATTTCTAAGACTGTCCGACTCAAAATGTGCATTCCATATTCTTCTTCTTCTTCTTCTTCTTCTTCTTCTTCTATGTGCCCTGGCCTTTCAGGACGTAGGCGATCATGGCTTTCCACATCTCTCTATCCCTGGTGGCTCTTAGCACGCTTTCTCCCGTTACACCACGCAACACTCGTTCCGTCATCCACCTGATCAGGTCCTTCAAATATGTTATCCGCTGTTTTCCTCTGTCTCTTTTCCCCTCTATCTGGCCTGTTAGTATCAGGTTCTCCAAGCCCTTCTTCCTCATTGCATGTCACAGAAACTTTAGCTGTCTCTTCCTGATGCTCAGTATTAATTTCCTTTTCGTTTCTATCCTTTCCAAAACCTCATCATTGCTCACATGCCCGATCCATGATATTCGCAGCATCCTTCTGTAAAACCACATTTCAGTTGCTTCAAGTTTTTATAGTATGCATATATTATTGAAAAACTTTTCCATATTTTCCATATTATACATATACATTTACATGCATTATTTTTTCTAGAGAAGTTTTACAAATTTAATAGCAACAGAAAATGTTGATGGATTTTTAAACTTAAATACATTTGTACATGTACTTTGTTTTAATTCATAACTAATTATTAAATAAATAAACTGAAGCATACTTGATAAAACAAAATATTCAATAGATCGCCAAGATATTTTAATTCAATAAGCAAGAAGTTTAATAAAATGATAGGGTATGTAAATCGATTTTATTCTGATGATTAGTGAGAAACTTGTAAAAAAGAAAGATTTCTCACTGTAACCTGGGAATTCTCCCTTGGTTGAGAACCTCTGTGATAAAATCTAAAAAACAATGAAAGTAAAATAAAGAAGAAAGAAAAGGTTTACACAAAAAAGTAAAGACAAAAACCAAGACTCAACAATTTCAAATTATATATTATATATCAAATTATTATTGCATGGAAAAATGTGCGAATGAAAAGTAATATTCTTAAGATTATATTAAACCTGGAAAAGAACAGGACAAGTTATTAAACCTGGAAAAGAACAGGACAAGATACAATATTCAAATAATTCAAATTTTATTTTTAGCTGTAATATTTTAAGTAAGAATTTCTTATTTCTTACTTCACTAGAATATTTTATCCTGTTCTTTTCCAGGTTTAATAACTTGTCCTGTTCTTTTCCAAGTTTAATATAATCTTAAGAATATTACTTTTCATGCGCGCATTTTTCCATGTAATCCATGATTTTTCTAGGCATTGCTAATAATTTAATATAATTTTAATGCTGAAAACCGCATTCAAAAATATTAAAAAGAAAAAAAATGTATACAATTAATAAAAAAACAATAAAAAATTGATTATTTATAATTAATTCTGACAATCAATTCTGAGTGACAAAAATGATAAAAGATATCATCAGAATTTAAATGTTGAAAACCGCATGCGAAAATATTAAACAAAAAAATTATAGAGAAATATATTTATTATTAAAAGCGTTAATCACTCACTTATGTAGTTAGTCTCCCTTTACGGACTTCACATATTTTGATGTAACTTTTCTCTACTCAACCAAAATTCAAAATTTCTTTTCAAAATGTAGCGAAGGAAGTGTCCTATCTAACTCTGTAAACGGTTTGGAATTTGGTTGTGGAGTAAATTAGTGGAGAAGCTTGAAAGCTGCATAGAGTCACTCAATGTTGAACTTAAGAATATATTCAACCACTGCTGTGGCTGAATGATATATATATATATGAAATGAATTGTTTGAACATTATTTTTGATCGATACTCGTATTTAAGTAGATATTCTGTTTTTAATTAAACAGTATTATATATTTATATCTAATGGCCTGATTATTTACGATAAATTTTTATTACGAAAATGTGTGTCATTCGGCAGGATTCGAATTTTTTCGTAATAAAAATTTATCGTAAATAATCAGGCCAGTAGATAATACTGTTTAATTAAAAACAGAATATCTACTTAAATACGAGTATCGATCAAAAATAATGTTCAAACAATTCATTTCAAATTGTCGATTGTTTATAACCAAGTTTCGTTAAAATTCGTTAGTTTCCGTAACATGTTTACAATATATATATATATATATATATATATATATATATATAATGCAAATCAACGTATCACAATAAAATTATTAGCCACATACGGTACGGTTCTACTGCTATTTATTTAGAGCTCCTTGATATAAAATCCAAAGAAGAATCAGTAATATTCCTGAACTGACATCTCGGCTTTAGTCACGTTCCAACCGTTGCAAGATTGCGTCTCTGTGTCTTTTCTATAACTACTTTCACAATAATTATTCAGGTGAGCTCTTCGCTATGGTATTTCGACTTTTTGAATTTAAGCGACGTACTAGACTGCCATTGAGATCTCATTAATTTACAGTTGAGCTGGCGAGATGTAGCCGTGAGTTCTATGCTAACAGTTTTTTTCTCGAGTTTTTCGCCTGTGGAACTCCCTTGCGGCTCGATGCCAACTTTAATCAGTAAAAATTTAAATTCAATGTCATTCACTGTCTACTTTTCTCCTGATTGCTCTTTTTGTTCTTGCTCATTAGTAATGTTTCTGTTTCTAATTCTTCCACACCCATCAACCCCTTGGGTCTTAGTGGCTTTACTGGTTTGCATGAGGTGAACTCGATTAAATAAAAAAATAGTATCGTATACCCAGGGTGTCCCAAAATTCACTTTGAAAAACGTCATAAGATATCACTTTTTCCGTAATTTGATTTCTTTTTCCTTTCAGAACTTATGTTAACATAGGGAAATTACCCATGGAAAAATTTGCAACTGAACATAGAACAAAAATTATGGAATTTTATTTTGGATTTGGAGGATTATGGAATTTTATTTTGGATTTGGAGGATTATGGAATTTTATTTTGGAGAATGTGCGTTGTGGTACAGTGCATATCGGCTCGGAACGAGAAATCGGGTAGCCGAGTTCGAATTCCAGCTGAAGTCATTGCATTCACTTACGCGCAAATACCATTGGGAATGGTATTAATCAGTCTATTCCTTCCAGTTATGGGTTAAATAACAAGACAGATTGGGTTCTATAGCCTTGGTCGGCAACCAGTCTACTGCAGAAAGCAATGGCAACCTACTGCGGGATAATCTTCTGCCCAGTCAGTCATGTCTCTTTCGAGACATGATCGCCCAAACGTGTATCACGTATGGCACTTAACTGACTGACTGATTTTAACCAAATTTTATAATTACCATATTCTCTAACTTTACACCTGTTTATTTTTCGTACCTTACAGAGTGTGCACAGGTAACAAACAATTCAGCAACTCACGGACAACATCTGTTCAGAAATTTCAGGGATGCAGCCAGAATTATTAACTTACTTCTTTCAGCGCCGTGTTCCTTCAGAACGTAGACAATCATGGCTCTCGACAATTTCCTGATCTTTGTAGCTCTTAACAGAATTTGTTTTTTTGTTATTTCTCATAAATTCTGTTCCACAATTTACACAAACTCACTAAGTATCTTACGCGTTGTTTTCCTCTGTACTTCTTGCCTTCAATCTGTTCTGTGATTATCAGATTTTCCAAGTCCTCTATCCTCATTACTACCCTTGAATTTTCAGTTGTCTCTTCCTGATGTTAAGTGTATTTTTCCTTTATGTTTTCATTCTCTCTAAATGTTATTGTAAAAGTGAGTCGGAATTAATAAAAAAGGGAGTATATTTACATTGTATATTTTTTATAATTAAATGGAAATATATTTTCAGTGGTTAAATTTTAATTCCGTATAAATCTATATTTGAATGATAACAAAAAATACTAAAATTACAAGATTTTTAAATCTATAGCTGATTTCTGGGATACTCTGGATTTACACACACGATCAAAAATTTAAGACCACTTAAAAATCTTTAAAAAGAATTTTTTTTTTACGGATAGATTTTAAACTCCTCCCCCTTAAGGTTACCAATACTACAATCTAAAAGGCTATGGAAACAAAAAGCTATATTCCAAACATTTTATTTAGAAATTTACATGAGAAATCGGAAAGCTAAGTTCCAACTCCTGTCTAGTTCGTTACATTGACTTACACGCAAATATCCTTTGGAAAGATATGAATCCAACTATTCTCCCCCACTCTCCAGCTTGTATCAGTAAATCATTGTCTCCCAAAATTTATCAGAATAACAAAAAGATGAATATGTCTTGGCTTTCAATAAAGATATCACCTTAAAAGAGAAAAAAAGACATCTAAACGTATTTATAAGTGGAACTTTGTCTGTGTGTGTGTGTATGTGTGTGTGTGTCTGTGTGTGTGTGTGTGTGTCCGTTGCCTATAGACTCCGAAACGGCTGAACCGATTTTCTTGAAAATTTACACAGTTGTACTATAAGCGTATGCGAGTGTTCTTAGCTAGGTTTTGTGTCGAGGTACCACCGATGAATATCGAACATCGATAATCGAAAAAATCGGGTTATAGAAGGAGGGGTCCGATTTTAATCCAATTTGATACACTCATAGACAAAGACATAAGAAACGATATTCAGAAGTTTCAAGGTTGCAGTTCTCACAATAGTGCAGAAAATCGATAATATATATATATGTAAAAGGCAAGATGTTTCTGTATGTGTCTGTTTATCTGCTTGTATGTCTGTATTTTTTTTCAGCCCTTTTATTTTAGTTTTTGCTTCGGGTTTGGCTTTAAATAGGTATAATTGTAGTTCTTAGTCTCAGCTATGATACCATTTACTCAGAGGACTTATTTATCCTTCAAAATTCAGTTTACGACGAAAAAAATGATAATTGTAGTTCTTAGTCTCAGCCATGATACCATTTACTCAGAGGACTTATTTAGCCTTCAAAATTCAGTTTACGACGAAAAAAAATTATTTGATATCGATACCAGGAAATCAAAAGTTCACTTACATCCATTCATTTTTCTTTCAGTCTACGATTTCGCTTTAACTGGAAACAACTATTGCTTTTTAGTCTTTCGTGCCAATGTCCAAAGAGTCTAGCCTCCAGGACCATGGATTAGTTTTAAAGCTTTCATTACACCCGAGCTACGCCGGGCTATACTGCTAGTTGCAGTATAATTGAGAAATGGAAACACAATACGGGAAATTGCAAAACGTTTTTGTTTTTATAATTTAACCCTGAGCAAAGCAATAAAGCCACCAAGATACATTGGGTTTCTGAGTGTGAAAGAACCTGAGGAAAAGAAAAAAAATTTAAAAAGAGAGAACAATAAAAGAACAGGAATTAAAAAGGCAAAAGATAACGAGCGACATTGTATTTAAATTTTTAAAGATCAAATTTATCTGAAAAAGTGTTTTCCACAGCCAATATGTGTGAGAGAAGAAACTGTTCGCATCTATTACACATCTATCAATTTCAACTGTAAAATGATGAGATCTAACTGCTAAATTTGTAAGGTCGAGTTACCAAAGAATTCCTTGCATTCCTTTACATACAAATAACCTTGGAAAAGGTATTAATCCATCTCTTCCTTACAGTCATGGGTTAAATAACAGGACAGCTTGAGTTCTGAAGCCTTGGCTGGCAACCAGTCTACCGCATAAAGAAATGGCAACCTATTGCAGGAAAATCTTCTGTCAAGTCAGTCATGGGTAGAAAGAGATATGATCACCCAATCGTGAATCTGTATGGCAATTAACTAACTAATTTTCATTAATGTATGAAATTACAATGTAATAACGAAAACGTTTAGCGTCATAGATATTTCTTCGCAAAAGTAAATTCAAATCATACTTTTCAATTCAACACAAGAATGAAACATTTTTTTTTAAATGTAAAAATAATTTTTTTTTCGTTTTATATTGGTGGTTCAATATTCAAAATGATTTAAATATTCCGGGAAGGTAACGTTATTGTTAGTTCATTCCTTTTATTTTTATTTTTTATTTTTTATTCAGTGGAATACATGGAGAAAGATGAAAGTGATTAATGATCTACAATATACAAGAAACTAACTTTTAGCAAAATCATGAAACTATCAGTTAAAGGCAGTTTATTTTAACGTGGTTGCATGAATGTTTGAACCTCAGTATAAATGAACTAAAAGTTCTGGCTGAAGATTTAAGAATTTGGTTTTTGTTTAAAGAAAGCCACTAAATCTAAAACAGCCGACTTCTAAGCAATTTTTTAAAACTAGTGATTGATTCATAAGTGTTAATATTTTCAAAAGGAATTATTTTTATATTGTTGCGAGTGCTATTATCATCTCATTCGTCACACCCAATGGTGTGTAGGGCAGACAACTTTTTGTTACTGTTTCCGTAACAAACTGTTTTTATGGACAGGGTTGTTAGCCCTGCGCCAAACCTGGAGGACCGTGGACCACTTTTGGTTCTTACGTTTACAGCACATGGTATTACCAAACGGTCACCCATCTAAGCACTGACCAGGCTCAATGTTGCTTAACTTCGGGGATCGGACGAGAACCGGTGTATTCAACACGATATAGACGTATAGTGCTATACTAGCCATCAAATGAAAATTGAATAACGGAAAACAACAACAAACGAATACTTAAGTATATATATATATTTAAATGCAAGGTCAATACTCATCTCTTAACCACTTGACTCTATTTCTTTCCACACCGCCCTATATATCCTTTCCTTTCTCTCCACCTTTGCAACTGTCATCACACCTGTATTCCCATTCTTCTCTTCCTCCTTTCTAACTGGTTCGTCCATCTTTTCACTCACCTCTGATCTTTTTTTTTCTTATGTAACCCCCTGCACATTAGTTGCGTTACCGCCTTGCTCGGGGTGATTTGATTAAAAAAAAAAACGTAGTGTTAGTCTTTTTTCAGTAACATTGACACAGACAGACAGAAATTTTTCCGTTCAATTCACTTGAACCATGTAGCTTTCAATCAGCTTGTACAACAGACACACGACACCGCAGTGAAAGAAGACGTGTTCAACAGACTCCTCCAAATCACCTCAATGCACACACTTGAGCAAAATAGCCAGCCCCGCCACGTAAAGCTTCTTGCCGGCCCAGAGGGTCCCTCACAACACCAGCCAGCATGATGCCTCGTCGTTATTAAGACATTTCAACTCAATCGCTTACGGCGAGACGAAGCAAATCTCTCGATTCGTAAGGCCGAGTTTGTGTGGGAGTTTATTTTTATCGGCCACTATCACTAGATACAATACCTTCGGAGAAAATGCTTGGGTGTCAGAGAAGCAATCCTTCGTCTATAAGTGACAGTGCGTTTCAACACTCTAGATAAAAAATGCATTCTTCTTGGGGCGATCGGTTTACTTCTACCTCCACACTTTCCAGGGACAAGAAAGATCGGCTGGCGTCTTCCTTTTAGAATTAATTACAGTCCTCTTAATTATAGATTTGTTCCAGAAAATTCAAGCATCTCGTATGCTGACGAGTCTCGGCATTTCCAGATCGCCTTCGGCAGATGGAGGTAGAAAACCCTGTGACGTACCAACGAAGATTTGCCTCGCCAGAGGAAATCGAAAATGTCCCCAACAAAATCATTTCGTTCGATAAATGAAAGTGTAAGTACAGAGAACCACAGACGCACTGCTTCCTCGGCCTTCTTACGAACCTCTGACCAGTTCATCTCCAGCTGAAGGCCGATTATCTTGACCTGCCCGACCGTCCAACCAAGTGGGGAGAGACTCCCTCCCACTCACCCAACAACAAGCCGACAGACTTATCGTAGTCGATTTTGGCCCCCGCCACCATCTCGTAGCTGCAATTTTTTTGCCGACTTCATGTATTTCGGCGGTGTTCTTTACGAGCACAGACACGTCATAGGCGGAATACCTAGCTGAGTTGGTGGCACCTATCAACGAGATTCTACGAAGGACCGGATTCAACTTTAACTTGCGCTGGAAGGGGTTCAAAGCAATAACATACGAAAGCGTAGGGAAAAGCAGACAAAATACGACATATAACATACAGTATAGGCGAAAGCGGACAACCCAAACGAATTGAGCGAGACCAAATTAAAGCTTTCCTAAAGAGCCTTGACCCTTACAGAGCAAGTCTGCTAAGAACCAATCGGTATATTGTGGGTGTTTTTTTTTTATTACCAACACCATTTTGTTTAGAACTTTGTATATATTAGTATGCACTGTGTAAATATTAATGTTTTTTTATTTTTTGAAGTTGTTCATTTATTTTGCACAGACAAAATGTACAAATGGAACGAGTCAAGACTTCATAGAGTCTTTCATGTATTTTGATATTTGTAGTAATAATGGCACGGACGAATGCGATGTTTTGGTACAAGGAACCCTCTCTATTATAATAAATACCGTTATATATATATATCCGCAAACAGATCTGCTTCGCTGTATCACAGCTCATCAGTACGGTTAGATATCCGATTGCTTCTAGCCAGGATTGAAACCCGACCGAATTGACATCAGTCGACGATTCTACCTCTGACCTATGGACGCTCGGTAGAGGAACGCAGACATTTAGCAGACAGTAGCTGGGAGTGTTCAGATTCATTACTGAATGAATGATGCGTAGATGCTTGAGTAGCGACTGTTTTTTCAAAGTCTACCATTCGTCGGCTGTATGTCATCAGGGTGTGAGAGCGTAAATAATGAACTGAGCTGACACTGTCTCGCTATTGTCTTACTAATGAATTGAGCCGACGCAGCCTAACTATTTTCTCCCCACTCTATGAGCGTAACAGGGAGAATATATATATATAAACTTATTTATAAATGGAACTTTGTCTGTGTGTGGATGTGTGTGTGTCTGTGTGTGTGTGTGTCCATTACTTATAGACTCAGAAACGGCTGAACCGACTTTACACAGTTGTAGTTATAAGCGTCTGCGAGTGTTCTTAGCTAGGTTTTGTGTCGAGGTACTACCGATAAATATCGAAAATCGAAAATTGATAATCTGCTCTATTAACTAAAGCAGTCTTACAACAACGCTGTTAAGCCTTTTTTTTTGTTTGTTTCTAGTCGTTTTTAAAAAAATGTGTGAGTGCCAGCAGGATATGACAATATACATGTGGAGCCACATCTCTATACATGTGGAGTCACATGTATAGAGATGACTTTTGTCATTTATATTTCCGTTCCTAAAAACAAAATGAGAATAAAAACCAATATCCAAACCAAGAGGTTCACTAGAAAGCAATAAAAGCTATTTAGAAAGATGTTAAAGTAGAAATAATAAAAAAATGTTAATATCAATGATTGGATGAAGGTAATAGAATGTCAACGAAACTAATACGCAAAACAATAAAATAATAATATATTTCAGCATATGGTATATTGTGATACTCATTTATATGTATCCGTGGCCTATATATGTCGGACTAGCAGTATAGCAATAGTTGTTTCCAGTTAAAGCGAAATCGTAGACTGAAAGAAAAATGAATGAATGTAAGTGAAATTTTGATTTCCTGGTATCGATATCAAATATGTTTTTTTCGTCGTAAACTGAATTTTGAAGGCTAAATAAGTCCTCTGAGTAAATGGTATCATGGCTGAGACTAAGAACTACAATTATACCTATTTAGAGCCAAACCCGAAGCAAAAATTAAAATAAAAGGGCTGAAAAAAATACAGACATACAGGCAGATAAAGAGACACACACACACAAAGATCTTGCTTTATATATATATATATATATATATATATATTATCGATTTTCTGCAATATTGTAAGAACTGAAACCTTGAAACTTCTGAATATCGTTTCTTATGTCTTTGTCTATGAGTGTATCAAATTTGATTAAAATCGGACCACTCCTTCTATAACCCGATTTTTTCGATTATAGATTTTCGATATTTATCGGGGGTACCTCGACACAAATCCTAGCTAAGAACATTCGCAGACGGTTATAGTACAAATGTATAAATTTTCAAGAAAATCGGTTTAGCCGTTTCGGAGTCTATAAGTAACGGACACACAGACACACACACACACAGACGCACACACACAGACAAAGTTCCTTTTATAAATAAGTTTAGGTATGCTTTACAAATAAGAAAGGAAGCGGCACTTTGTATTTATAATAAAACATGTCCCCCTTAAAACAAATTATTATCAATATTTTAATAATATTATTAGCTGAAACACACGCAGTCTATTACTTATATCAATATCAATGTATTTTGCAAACTTTATCGATATCAGTTGGTTAATACTAATTTTATTATGAAAACATTGACTTTTATTATAGAATCTAACATAGCGGATATGATAAAAAGAAAGACTTTTGATAAATATATTTTTAATAGTTTATCAACTTTTGTGGGTTATTTATAGCCGAAATATATTTTAGATTGTAATGCATTTTTCTTTGTGTGTGTGTGTTTTTTTTTAATTTTTTGCGAGTGAATTTTGCATTAACAATTTTTTTAGAATAACAAGGATTTTTTTTCACGACACAAATCCTACTATTTAACCATAACTGGAGTGAAAAAATAGATTCGCACCTTTCTCAAGGGTATTTGCAAGTATGTGAACGCAACGAACCCGACTGAAATTTGAACTCGGATCTCTGATTTTTCATTGCGAGAGCCGCAAATCCGGAAAGAAAGAGAGAATAATAAAAGATCAAGAAAGCAGGGAATTAATAAAAAGAGAAATGTAACAATGAAAAGGCGAAAAGAAAAAATGCATACATGATGAAAAGAAACGGAAAGTAACTGAAGGGTAGAGAAAGGAATAAATAAAATAAAAATAATGAAGGTAGCAATGAAGAAAACTGACTAAATGAATCAATAAGCAAAGCTAAGACGAAAGAAAAGTCGAAAAAAAGAATAGTCAGTAAGAGAATAAGATTACAAACAATAAAATAGAAATAAAGCAACAGATTTAACAAAAAAAGACAGAAAACATTATGAACAAAGCATGCAAAATGAGTAAAGATTATTGAATTGTCAAAAATGACCCAAGCAAATGAAATAATCGAAAGTAAACACTGTTGTACACCTTTCTGTGAAACATTTTCCCTTCCATACGGGTATGCATAATCATTTCAGTAAATATAAATATGAACTCTAAACAGTGACCCCTTAGTGACGTAAAAATGTCGTCTGCTCTTTTGATATGCGGGCGAGATTGGTTTTAATGCATTTCAAGCAAGACAACCGCGGCAGAGTTCTTTTCTTTATGAAAAAAAAAATCCCATGAGTCTTAGAAACTTTGGGTCGTTTACAACTGTTTAATACTATTTTATCCATTATTTTAACTTTTTTTTTTCTTTTTTACTACTTCTATCATTTTTTGCGTTGTTTATCTGATTCTTCTGTTTGGTTAGTTGTGTTTTGAGAGTAAGGGGGATAAATTAAATTTAAAGCTTGCCATATCATGTATTAGGTTATTTGGAACATAATGTCCGATTTTAGAATAAACCTTTTGTGTTCTAATATATTATTATAATAGCTGCACAAAAATATATTACTTATTACGAATTATTAAAATGTCCTCCTTGCTAAGAAGGTAATTTAAAACATTACATAGTCATCTCCTTGAACATGAATAAAGAAGAGATGTGTTTACTTTTCTTACATGAGTTCAAGCTTAGTCATAATGCTTCTCGAACTGTTGCTAACATGAATAAAACATGAGGTGAAGAATCCACTTCCAACTGTAGGGTATGGCGCTGGTTTCCGTTTACTGTAGTCCGTCATTGTCGTTATCCATTGCCGCTTTCTAAAAACCAACCAGAGAATCGACTGGATGAAATGCACGTCCAACTAAGCAAAATGTAACGAGGTCCAATTCTGCTTCATGACAATGCTCGGCCACTTTTTGCCATTAGAGTATCTCACCGACTTAGGGTACGTGCTTTGCCATAAGTTCTTTTTTTTTATCATTTCACCCCAATCAAGGCGGTACTGCCACTGATGGGCAGGGGGCTACATAAGAGTAAAAGTTTAGATAGGAGGAGAGTAAAGAGAAAGACGAACCAGTTACAGGGTGTGTCAGAGAAAGGGCAAGAGAAGGATGGGAACACAGGTGTGAAGAGAGTTGCGAAGGTAGAGAGAAAGGAAAAGATATACAGGGTAATGTAGAAAGAACTGGGGTCAAGTGGATAAGCCGTCAGGAAAGTAAGTATATGGAAGGAAGTTCCACAGGCGGGAAGTGCGAGAAAAAAAGCTGAATTGTCGGCTGCATTTGGTTGATCTAACTGTAAATGGGTGAGACCTCGTTGCCAGTCTGGTTGCACTAGTAAATTCTTGTTCGTCGGAGCAGAAGCCATGAAAATATTTTTAGAATCGGCAAAGAGAAGCCACACCCCGCCGGTGAGAAAGTGGCTGGAGTCGGGCTGCCAAGTCGAGACCTATCACATTACAGATTCTCCTTTGGAGCCTGTCGAGAACACTGAAATGAACAGCAGAGGCGCCTGACCATAAATGACAGCAGTTTTGTCTGAACTCTTGCACACTGACTACCACTCTTTCAAGCAAACTGCATTCAAAGATGTATTGGTGTCCAAACTTTTTAGTGTTTTATCGTAAAGATATAAATAAACTTGTAACTCGATGGCAGAAATGTATACATGTTGTCAATCAATCAAGTGCTATACGCGATACATGCTTAAGCGATCATGTCTCGAAGTAGACATGACTGGCTGTGCAGAAGCTTTTCCCGCAGTAGGTTACTGTTATGTCGCCAAGTATAAATGAATAACTCAACAATAGAATCAGAATATAAGTTGTATTCCGCGGAAAGACGGTTAGTATGTACAGAAGTGATTAGTAATATTTACAATAGAAAGATACAAGAGTCCAATCCGTCGTAAGACGTGTGTATACGTGATTACTTCCGGTACGCCACCGGAAGTGTGACTAACTCTTCACTGACTCGCACTGACTCTTCAGTAACTCATTAGAGATTCTCAAGTGACTCTCTACGACTCTCCTGTAGAGAATCCACCATTGCTATATATAGCAATGGGAACAGTCCATTTGTAGTCAAATAGGAGCGGCGCCCTAACAGTTACCATTCTGTTCTGTAGACTGGTTGCCAACCAAGGCTATAAAACCTAATCTATTCTGCTCTTTGATCCATAGCTGGAGAGAAAAGACGGATTATACTTCTCTCAAGGGTATTTGCACGTAAGTGAGTGCAAGTAATTTAACTGAAATTCGAACTCGGTTCTCTGATTTCCTATTCCGAGCCGATACCCACTGCGCCACAAGTTATTGAGGGTTCCTATTTTGATTGAGTTAAACATTGATAAACTACATTAACCTAATGAAGAAAAGTTATTTGAAAATAGAACAGCCTGCTGACTTGATATACAAGTTAATTTACTAAAGTAACTTTATAAAACTAAAGTCGAGTTTCGTTGAACCTAATAAGGTTACAAAGGCGTGATTTTGTTAACCCTAGCAAGGTTACAAAACAGGGTTATCTCAGATGATTAAAAGACATCGGTTTAGTTTTGGAGGCGATAAAATTTACAAGCCATTCCTTGCCTCAGTTAACAACAGATTGTAGGTCATTTTTTAAATCAGCTACCGATTTGATAACTTATCAGACTTACAATTGACATGAGTAAATCGCTGTGTAATCAGCATAGATACCGAGCTGATGACATGATGAAAGTCGTTGATGAAAATTACGGACAATGTATAGAACCCTCGAGGACATTTGCTTTAATCCAAAAAGATTTAGAAAAGTTGCCGTTCAAAACAACTTTAATTTTGCAGATAAAAAAGACTGAATCAGTTCAGGAATAACATAACCTTTCAACTTGAGAAAAAGACCAACGAAGAAGAAGAAGAGTGTATAAGAGGAGAAGAACACAAAGAAAGAGGGAAAGAGAAGAAAAATACAAAGAAAGAGGGGAAGAGTGAAAAAAAGAAGAGGTGGAGGAGAAGAAGGAGAAGAAGAAGGATAAGGAGAAAACGAATAAGAAGAAAAGACGGACCTCATATAACTATTTGCACTCCGAGTACATGTGTACGAAATTTAATATATCTATACAGTACTACTGATGCACTTGCAGATAAAAACATATTTTATTTAACATTTTCTTAAATATTATTTGAAGCTCTGCGAGAAAAATTAATATTTTCTCTTGCTTTTTGTGTTGTTGATTTGTTTACCGCTTCTACACATGCAGTATTTGGTCTTTTGGGCATTACTTGATTCTCTAGGACAAGCTATTACAACAATTTTTATGAATTATACTAACTGTTACCATTATATTACTGACTGGGTCGATATTTCTGCAAATGCATTCACTAGTTTTTCTCTCAAAGATATAGCTGTCGTGACCAGTCTATTTTTCCGACATATTATTATACGTTAAACTAATGTATTCTATGCTAGAAAAACCGAAGACGGAAGACAAATTACGACATATTGCGCGATGTGTCCGCGCATGCGCGTGGGTAAACCAAAAGGAAAACAAAAAACAAAAAAAAAAGTAAGTTCATAATTGTAATTATGCAGACCGAAATTCATATATATTTGTATACACTCAAAAATGCAACACTTTTCAAAGAGAACAAAAAGGAATTCGTTTTTAAAAGAGTATTCAATCAAAAAGTCTTTTACTTATCTAAAATGTCTTATATTTATCTTAAAAGTCTTTTGCCTATCTAAAATGTCTTTATCTAAAATGTCTTTTACTCATCAAAAAAGTTTTTTACTTATCTAAAAAGTATTTAACTTATCTAAAAAAAACTTTTACGTATCTAAAAGTCTTACCTATCTAAAAAGTCTTTTACTTATCTTTCGTAAGAAAAAGAATGAAGGTAGATGATAGTTCCTCTCAAACTTGATATTTACACCTTCGACATATCATCGTTTCTAATTAAAGATAAAACTCAAAGCAAATAATACTAAAGGAAATGCTGTTTAAGCATATTAATAAACAATTTAATTAAAAAAAGGTTTAATTATATTCTATATTTTCCAAAACCCATAAATAATATTATCATATATTAGATAGTTTCATTATAATTATTCATAACTTACTTTAATTTTATTTTTATTTTTATTTTTTGCTACATCAAGTCACCATATTTAGCTATTATTCGAACATATTTCCAACGTAAAAGGTTCATTGATTTGTTCATGGGTATTTACAATTTTATTAACGTTATTTTTTTAATTAACTTTGAAGTTGTTTAGTAGTAGGCTTGCCATGGTAACGAATTTTCATTGGATTTTTCAGCTGTTTTGAAAATACTCATCCAGAGTGAAACAATGCGCAAAATTATCCTTACAATACAATTAAATTTTTGTAAAATAACTTATTTTCAAATGCTAAAACATACTATATATATATATATATATATATATATATATATATATATATATATATATATATATATGCATGTATGAATATATGTATGTATGTATTAGGCGTAGAACACTCATAATTTATTTCATTAACATTTTTAATACGTTTTACTTAAGTTTTATCTCTTTCTTTCTTTCTCTTTCTCATCTCTCTCTCTCTCTCTCTCTCTCTCTATCTATCTATCTATCTATCTATCTATCTCTCTCTCTCTCTATATATATATATGCATATATATAAAGGAAAATTCAACACATCTGAAGTGGTTAGAAACTACAATATATTTTGACGGTTAAATTTTCAAATTCGATAAATGGAAAATGTTACATGAAAAGAGATTTCATAAAATAGATAATGCATTTCGCCATTCAAGGCTTCATCAGATCTAAAAACGAAAGAGTATGTATTTGTTTTTGTTTCAATAAATAATGAATCTTATTACTTCTTCCATAATTATTTATTTAAACAAACATAAATACACATACATATATTTAATTCTTTCGTTTTTAGATCTGATGAAGCCTTGAATGGCGAAATGCATATCAAATTTTGAACTTTGTCAGAATTTCAATATCTTATTTTAATAACAGTTTAATTAAATAAGGTCTTAGCGTTTACGCATTTTTTATTTTACGATTCAGAGCATTTGTAACTTTTGTAAGCCCGGTTCTATAAAATAAAATTGATGATTTAAATTCCACAAGAAATTCTGCGTTTACCTAAGACTAATATTCTTCCATCTCCTTTTATATGCCGTGTTTCTTCAGGACGTAGGTGCTCATGGCCCTCCACATCTCCTTATCCATTGTAGCTCATAACAGCCTTTCTCTTGTTACCCTCTCAAACCCTGCTCTGCCATCCATTTCCTTAAGCTCATCAAATATGTCAGACATTGCTTTCTCCTTTCACTCTTTCCCTCTATCTGCCCTGTGAGTATCAGATTTTCCAAGCCCTCCTTTCTCATTATATCTCCCAGAAACTTCAGCTGCCTTTTATCTCCCAGAAACTTCAGCTGCCTTTTTTAAGTATAAGTTCTCATTTCGTTTCCATCCTCTCCAAAACCTCGTCGTTGCTCACATGTTCGGTCTATACTCTCAGCATCCTTCTGTAGAACCACACTTCGGTGGCTTCAAGTCTTTCATTCATCTTTGATGAGATTGTTCAGCATTCGTTGCCATCTTGAAGGACAAAAGCCACATATCAATCCAGTACTCTCTTCTTTGTTTCCAACTAAATTTTCCTGTTTCTAATTACTCTACTTAGCTTTTAGAATACGTCCTTGACCATGCTAATACGCCTACGGATCTCAGTGTGGCACTTTCCGTCTTCTGTTAGAACACTTCCCAGGTGTTTAAATTTCTGTACCTGCTTGATTTTAATATCTCCGGCCTGTAGTTGGCATTTTGGGCTCCTTTTTTTACTAAACATTAAGCGGTACAAAAACTAATTTTTCGAAATTTCATAAAATTAAATTAGTAGGGGTTTATAGATGCAAAAAAAAATGTTTATACCAAGATTTTATAAAAAAGAAACATTTCTCAAAAAATAAAAAAAATAAATAATAATTTCATTCATGTGTAAAGTTCAGAAAGTTTCATCAAAATCCGACAATTATTTGATTTTTGAAAGAATTTCCAATTCATTGTTTTTCATCGCAAAAAAGATGCTAACATTTCCTATACTAATCAATGGTCTCGTGCCGACACAAGAAAAACAAGATTTTTTAACCAAAATTTTAAACGTTCTAAAAAAATTTAAAAAATCTGAGTTAATAATCAAAAAAGTCTTTGATCTTTCCTTTTAATAAGAACATAAATATTTTTATGCTAAAACTTTGTTTTCGTTAGGTTTTGGGTATTTTTTCATCATGAATGCTCATTTTTAACAGATCTTTCGAGGTACCTATATGTATATATTGCACTAGCCAAACAGAATTAGTAGCTTAAAAATGCCTGTTCTTCATAAAAAAGACACTAGCCAGTCAGAACTGTCAAAAGAATTGCTCGGCCAATCGGCTAGTCACGACATCTGGCCACCCAAAAAGCGATACTCGAGCCCGGATCTCGTTTCTCTCATTCGTGTGTCCAGCTAAGTGGCTTGTCCCTTGTTTCATGTACAATCGGTCGGTCACTTATAAAAAAAAAGAAACGGCGCAAAGAAAACGGATCACTTCAAAGATGGTTGAATTACTTTTGCATGTCGTGTTAATAAATGATCCTCTTCCCGATTTCTCAAGCCCTGTTTCATTTCTCCTTCTGCCTATCTTCCTTTCACCCGCCCGTTGCGTCTCATCGGAAAACGCCAACACCGTGTACCTTCCGCGTGATTGGACAAATAGTTCTGAGGTATCAGGTCTAAAACATCGGTTTCATTTTGCATTCCGTCTGTATCACCCTACCATGTCAGTCATCCAGAAATAAATTCTCCCTTTTTTATTACACATTCGTTTTTTTTTTTGTTTTTGTTTTTTGTTTTGTTTTTTTTGGGAGTTTTTTTTTCTCTCCCTTCATTTACGCTTTTTATTTCAACCCGTCACCTTACAGACGCGCCGACCATAACAAACATTCGCACATTTTTCTTAGTCCTTTTTTTCACAAGATGAGCCGTTGCTTCATTTTTTGGGAGGGCCATGTTCCTCAGGACGTGAGTGGTCATGGCTCTCGACAATTTCCTCTCCGCTGTAGCTCTAAGCAATGTTTATTCCTTAGTATCACTGCCTCCCATTTACACAAACTCTATAGTTGGATTACTCGCTGTTACTCTCGGCCTCTCTTGCTTAACATACGTCCTGTGATTGTACCCCAGCCAGTTTTTATCTATCTATCTATCTATCTATCTATCTATCTATCTATCTATCTATCTATCTCAGTTTGTTCATATCTATCTATCTACCTCCGTCTGTTCATATCTGTCTCAGTCAGTTCATATCGATCGATCGATCTATCTCAGTCTGTTCATATCTATCTATCTCAGTAAACTCATTTATCTATTTGTTTATATTGCCGAGATGAGGTATTGTAATTATTTACACTATTTGCATTGTTCGAATTGTTTTTCTCGTTTTTGTTGTCACATTCACGACGTTTCAGCTGTTGTACGCTCCAACCTTCTTCAGGTGATTGTAATTTCGAACTGAAATTTCTTTCTTTTATTTCTTTCACCGAGTTAGATTGTTCTAGTTCCACTAGTCTTACATCTCCCAGATATCTCAGTATCAGTTATCTCCCTTTAATTCCCATGGCTCAGTGGATTGAATCAGAGGACTTGACTCAAAGAGTTGTGAGTTCAATACCTGGCTACAGCAGAGGTGAAGAAAAAACTTAAAGAGTTGAATTAAAAGTAGATAACAGATGCTGAGATATCTGCATAACCATTAAACATTGGCTCTATTAACATACATACGTACATATATACTTACATACATACGGAAAGCTCTGGAGATTAACGAAATGGAATTAAAAACCGACATATTTAATCTATTTGTTTTAACATTATTTTTAATTGATACTCGTATTTGAGTAGATATTCTGCTTTTAATTAAGCATTATATATATATATATATATATATATATATATATATATATAAGACGTACCAGATCAATTGGTGGCTTTCCCTATGTTGTTAGGGGTCGCAAGTTCGAATCCTCCCGAATGACACACATTTTCATAACAAAAAGAATTCTCATAAATAATCAGGCCAGTAGAAACATACATATAAATATACTGTTTAATCAAAATCAGAAAATCTACTCAAATACGAGTATCGATAAAAAATAATTTTCAAACCAAATAGATTAAAATACGTACGTACATACATACATACATATGCGATGCTTCTTTTTCAAGTCAATATATTTATGCTTGACTATTAAAATTTGAAAAAAAATTAAATGAAAACGGTTAACCCGTTAACTTCAAAAAATTAATAAATTAAATAAATAAACAAAAAATAAAAACACATAAAAATAATTAAAAAATAATTAGATCTAAAAAATGTTCCTTCATATTTTACCTTTCTTTACACAGCTGTCTTTTAAAATATTGCGCAAGTGCGTTTTTAGATTCCTCCACTTTACTTCTGTTTATAGGTATAAGTTGCAAAATATAATCTCTTGATTAAGTCCCTTCATTCAGTCAGTTAAAAGTGCCATCCGTCATACGCGCTTGGGCGATCGTGTCTCGAAAGAGACATGACTGACTGGGCAGATCATTATACCACAGTAGGTTGCCATTGCTTTCTGTGGTAGACTTATTGCCAGCCAAGGCTATAGAACCCAATTTGTCCTGTTATTTAACCCATAACTGGAGGGAAGAGATGGATTAATACCTTTCCCAAGGATATTTGTGCGAAGTGAATGCTAGGAATTTAACTAGGAATTCAAACTCGGCTCCCCGATTTGTCGCTCTGAGTCGATATCCACTGCACCACAACGCACATCCCACTATCTTTTCCTGATTCTCAGTATTAATTTCCTTTTCGTTTCCATATTTCTAAAACTTCATCATTGCTCACATGCTCGATCCATGATATTCGCAGCATCTTTCTGTAGAACCACATTTGAGTTGCTTTAGGTTTTTCCTTCACTTTTGATGATATTGTTCAGCATTCACTGCCATATTGAAGAACTGACATCACATAGCAATCCAGTACTCTCTTCTTTGTTTATAGCGAAATTTTCCTGTCTCTTAATACTCTGCTCGGCTTCTGGAATGCGTCCTAGGCCATTCCAATTCGCCTTCGGATCTCAGTGTCACAATTTCTGTCTTTTAGAATTTCTGTCTTTTAGAATACGTCCTTGACCATGCTAATACGCCTACGGATCTCAGTGTGGCACTTTCCGTCTTCTGTTAGAACACTTCCCAAGTATTTAAATTTGTGTACTTGCTTGATTTTAGTATCGTCCACCTGTAATTGGCATTTTTGGCTCTTCTGTTTGCTGATGACCATACATTCGATTTTCTTGTAGTTTATCGGAGTTGCAATGCTGAAGTAACAAAAATCAGCTAAGTGACAAACCTTTTACTTGTATTGATTCTTTCGCTCGCTCGCTCTCTCTCTCTCTCTCTCTCTATACATATATATATATATATATATATATATATATATATTAAAAACAGAAATAGTGGTTGTTCCAACGGGAGAAACTGGCATAGAAGTAAAAGGTGCGAGAAGCCGTGAAAGTTTTGTTTAAAGTGTAGATTTATTGTTGTTCTTGTTATTAATATTACTTGCTTTATATATATATATATGATCTCACATTATCTGCCGCTTCTAATTTTTAGAAGACAAATTAAGAGGTTCACAGAAATATCTAACTACTAATCTTCTGGACATTTTACACGATATGTATAAATATAATATGCATGCCACTTTTAAAATATGCTAACAGTTTAATGACTTTTATCCGATTTTCAAAGTTACACATTGTTAGCTAGGTTACACAAACTCCATGGAATATTGCGTTGTTATTGAAGATTGCAATTACCCAGTGTGCGCGCAAAGTTTGCAAAGATAAATGCTTACGAAAAGTAAAAGTATGTCATTGTAATGAAACTGAAGTTATAAAGACAGTATTAATATGAAATGTATGCTCGATTTTCGAAAACTGCTTTCAGAAATTGTTTTGTGAATTGTATATCCTCATAGGAAACAACTCAAAATAACATTCTAAATTTTATTTTTATTAATAAATCGAAATGCAACAATGAAAATGTTTCTCTTGCAAATGTTTCACAAGTTTCCAAATGAATTAAGGTCGGGTGAAGAAATCTGCATTGTGGGGCAGTGGATATCGGCTCCGAATGAGAAATCGGGGAGCCGAGTTCGAATTCTAGTTGAATTCATTGTATTCACTTACGCGCAAATAACCTTGGGAAAGGTATTAATCCGTCTATTCCTTCCAGTTATGGGTTAAATAACAGGACAGACTTGGTTCTATAGCCTTGGTCAGCAACCAGTCTACCGCAGAAAGTAATGGTAACCTACTGCGGGATAATCTTCTGCCCAGTCAGTCATGTCTCTTTCGAGACACGATCGCCAGAGCGTGTATCACGTATGGTACTTAACTGACTGACTGACTGAACAAATCTGTCATTTAATTCAACGTATGTCTTTGAAAACAGTTTCAGTTTTTTTTAGTTTTCATCATCGAATGTGGGCGAACAGTGTATTGTATAAAAATATCTTATTGCTGAAAGTGTTTGGCTGAATCTTGAGCCCCCTTCAGCCTTTTAAATGGGTTCTTAAGGCGTAATGTGATGAGCCAAGAGCGCATTCCAGAAGCTAATAAGAGTCTTGAGAGACAGGGACATTTCGTTGGAAACAAAGAAAAGACTACTGAACCATTGCGTGATAGCTGTACTCTTATATGGCAATGAATGCTGGACTATTTCCTGAAAGATGAAGAAGAGACTTGAAGCAACAGAAATGTGGTTCTACAGAAAGATGCTATAGATATCATGAACTGAGCATGTGATCAAAGAGATTTTAGAGTTGGAATGGAAGCAAAATGGTATGTTATACTTGACATCAGGAAAAGACAGAAAATTTCTGGGACACAAGATAAGGAAGGAGGGCTTTGAAAATCTGACACTCACGGGATAGATACGGTAAAATAGGAACAGTGTGCGTCATATTTAATGAGTTTAAGCAAATAGATATCAGAGCAAAGTCTGGGAGAAATGACAAGACAAAATATTTTAAAAGCTTCAGGGGAGAGGGAGGATGTGGAAGGCCATGATCGCCTAAGTGCTAAAGGGACACAGCACATAAAAGAAGAGTAAGTGACTTTTCAGGGACCCACAATATCACTATAACGTTCTTGCTCACTTGTTTCAAATCAATCAATGACATGGCAGCAATTAAATGAATATATACATTAAAAAATATTCAGAGTTACTTGATGAGATTCATTTTATGTGTTAGTATGGGATTTAAAAGGTATTTTTAGCGGTATGGTCATTGGTTCAGATGGGTGGGTCTGCGTATTTAAAAAAATGCATAAGCAAATCTCTTCGATTTACACAAAACGGTCATAAAATATGAAAAATTGCAGTGAACGGTAATTCTGAATGATAGTGAGTACCTTGTCGATGAAAGTGGTAGGAGTAGAATGGCTACTCTAGTTCAAGCTGAAAGGAAGATAACAATAATCCAAGCAACTACTCTTTGCAACGCGTGAGATGCTATAGAAAAGACTACTGAACTATTGCGTGATAGCTGTTCTCTTATATGGACTATTTCCTGAAAGATGAAGAAGAGACTTGAAGCAACAGAAATGTGGTTCTACAGAAAGATGCTATAGATATCATGAACTGAGCATGTGATCAAAGAGATTTTAGAGTTGGAATGGAAACAAAATGGTACTTTGTACTTGACATCAGGAAAAGACAGAAAATTTCTGGGACACAAGATAAGGAAGTAGGGCTTTGAAAATCTGATACTCACGGGATAGATACAGTAAAATAAGAACAGGGGAAAACAGTGTGCGTCATATTTAATGAGCTTTTTTTTTTTCTTTTTTTTTTTTAATCATATCACCCCAAGCAAGGCGGTAACGCCACTGATGTGCAGGGGGCTACATAAGAGTGAGAAGATTACAAAAGAGAAAAACCGGAAACCGCATCCTAAACAGGAAACAAGGAATAAGCCTCTTCACCTGTTCAATAGACGTGGGTGGAGTGTGAACCGGGCGATAGTTTACTCTATCTACTCCAATTGAGACTCTATCTACTCCAATTGAACTCTATCTACTCCAACTGAACTCTAAAAAAAGTCATAAAAATATGAAAAAATCCAGTGAACGGTACTTCTGAAGGATAGTGAGTACCTTGTCGATGAAAGTGGTAGGAGTAGAATGGCTACTCTAGTTCAAGCTGAAAGGAAGATAACAGCAATTCAAACAACAACTCTGTGCAACGGGGGAGAGGGGAGAGCAAATTTGAACGTAGAATACGTCAAACCTTGAAGTAGATGTGCTACAGCAATAAAATACCATGCCAGATTCCACTCTTGTCAAATAAATTTATTTACCCTGTCCCTACCACTACCAAACTTCGGCTGTGCTCACCTCACCGATTCACCTCTATGGTGGAATGTAGTGGTGCAGCCTCAGAAATCTGTTCTCCGGGACCTCTAAGTATTTTCTTTTTCCAGCTGCCCATTTGTCCTCGGACAGAGACACAACCGAGCCGCACTCTGCCCGAATACAGAGACGCAACTGAAGGATGATGCTTTCTCCTGATGATGTTCACTCCTGTCAAATAAGAACAAGAAACTGAGGCAACAATTCGCTAAACAGTACAACATTGAGGAAACGTTGTTTGGTTTGATGTGTCTCGATGTTTGTCGTGACATTCGGACGATAGGCAAAAATTTAGCCTAAACTACATGAAAATATTGATTTTAAATTTGCATAAAAACACCGTTACCGTGTACATAAACAGAGAATTATCCAATGCTTTTATAATTTATATTATTTACTTTTTCTTGCTTATGTCACAATACACACAACTTCCTGTTGATCCGTATTCATCTGATATCTTTACACATGACATTCTATGTTACTTTTGAACTCAAATTCTGACAAACAACCAAAGCCACATTCTTTACACACCCATTGAGTCACAGCTGAGTCAATACAATCACCCTTTCTTACTGCACGTTCTTTGAATCAGTTGATGAATGCCATGGTATAAAGAACAGCTTCGGAATGTGAAGCTTGTACTACGTTTTTGTACCTTCACCTCCCATGACTATATGCATAGATGCGGTTACCTTTTAGTGTAATAATGAACAGTAAACTAGTCTAGTCTTAATCTTCGTCCAATATTGAGTGCTTCACTAGTTTGGCCTCGTGCCAGATTAAACTAAGCTTCATCAATGACGATATGTCTTTTTCGTGCACTGGTCTATCTATCTATCTATCTATCTATCTATCTATCTATCTATCTAAGGCTGTTAAGTTCTATCTATGTATGTATGTATCTCAATCTTTCTCACTCTATGTATGTATGTATGATCAGACTACAATTAAACAACATTTCTTAGAAAAACATAACCATGTAGGTAATATCAGATAGATTTTAGTCAACAATACAATAATCATCACTCATACACACAGTAAAAAGAACCTTCAGATATTGGAGGCCATCTACATTAAATCCAAACAACCCACACTTAATAAAATCACGTTTAAATCTGGTCATAACACATTACATTGCATTTAAATATATGGTTCTGTTGTCATTTCGAGCTACCACGCGGTGTGACGTCATAGAACCGGATTACAAATTTACGAACTGCGTTTGCTATTTTTGGTAACTGTTGCCGTTGCTTAGCGGAGTTTTATGTCAACACAATATAAAATCGTCGCTGATGGTGAATGTTTTTATGTTAACGTCCTTTTGACCTTTCTGAAGATGGCTCATGTGAGCCGAAAGCTTAGAACCAACTTAATAAAAAATTATCCAAATGTTAGAGAATTTTTGTCTTTATTTTCAACTGAAATTAAAGTCAAAATACGATATTTAGAACGTTTCATGATTAAACATAATAGACATTCATTGTCTCTTATATTTAACAGTATATGTTTAAAAAATGTATGTATGTATGTGACTCCGAGCTAGCCTAACCATCGACGGTTCCTCAAAGAAAGCCATTTAACCAATGTCACTCACAAGGTTTGGGTCAACCCGTGGTATGGTTTTCAGGGACTGTCTAAAGGAATCGCTTCCTCCAAGACCGTTAATATCTAGAAGTCACCTGCCTGAAAAAATCGACCATGGTGAGATTCGAACCCAGGCTTCATGGTCAGAAAGTGAACGTTCTAACCACTCTTCCGTGCGCCCATAGCTAGCTCGAAGTCACAAATAATCTTAACCGAGGATTTGAGTGTCCTGGCTTTGTTCAGACTGTTGTTCATGCTAGATAACGCCCTCTCTCCGAGAAACTGTAACTAAGGTCCGCTCAGCATAGTTGCATTATAAACCACAGGTGGCTTCTGTGGGTGTTGAACAAACACAAGTGTGCCTGAGCAGGCGTCTACAATGGGGATTTGCTAGCCGCCCCGGTAGACGGGTATCCTCGAATACGAGTGGCCAGCCGTTATGTATGTATATATGTCTGACTCTTATCTCTTATGCTCTACCTCAATCTACCAGGTCTCGCTCTCTCTTTATCTATCTATCTATCTATCTATCTATCTATCTATCTATCTGTCTGTCTATCTGTCTGTCTATCTATCTTTGTCACGCCAGATCTATGTTAAACTATTCAGATCTCTCTACCTCAAGTTGTTCAACTCTCTCCTTATTTATCTCTATATGCATCTAACTATTCATGTATATGCGTCTTCTCAGACCTGTCTATTTGAGTTACTTTCCTTTTATTCTTAAAGCTCATAATTTAAAAAGAATAAAGGAATGAAAGATAAAATGCTTCACGAAACGATATACACTACCTACCAAACCTATCACAACTACAATTGAAAATATTACTTAAGCTTAACATAAAAATTGTGAGAACATTATCACATTTTTGGGGATTCTATCTATCTATCTATCTATCTATCTATCTATCTATCTATCTATCTATCTATCTATCTTTTCCCATTTGTTGTATATAATTCAATGTATTTTAGCTTATTCATATCTATCTATCTCTGTTTATATCATATCATATCTATCTATCTATCTATCTATCTATCTATCTATCTATCTATCTATCTGTCTGTCTGTCTGTCTGTCTGTTTGTCTGTCTTCGTTCTATTCTTATCTAAGTTCTATCTATCTATCTATCTATCTATTTCAATCTATTAATATCTATCTATCTATCTATCTATCTATCTATCTATCTATTTCAATCTATCTATCTATCTATCTATCTATCTATTTCAGTCTGTTAATATCTATCTATTTATCTATCGCTCTATCTTAGTCTGTTAATATCTATCTATCTATCTATCTATCTATCTATCTATCTATCGCAGTTTGTTGATATCTATATCTGTTAATATTTATCTATCTCAGTCTGTTAATATCTATCTATCGATCTTAGTCTATTAAATATCTATCTACATATCTCAGTATGTTAATAATATCTATCTATCTATCTATGTCTATTTTATATCTATCTATCTATCTATCTATCTATCTATCTATCTATCTATCACATCAAATTCCAGTCCCGTTTTTTGCCATCTCTTTCCTTTTGAGGTGTCAAATTGCTCACAGAAGGTGCCGGAACTGTACATACCAAATTACTTACCCATCTACCCGCGGTACCTTTTTTTCGTCAGCTCACTGATTACTAATTTTCGAAAAACAAGCAACACGTGTTCTATTTATTTATTTTCGTGTTTGTTTACTCGGCTTTTCTATTCCCCAACCCACAAGACAAGACACGCCATCTCCGCCCCTATTCTTTACCTCCTACAACAATGGAATGAGGGTAGCAACAGTTTGTGAATTGCCGGTCGGGTGCCAACTGTCATGTCTGTTTAGTAGGGGCCTTGTCATCTCCAAGACAGGTCGCTATTGGTGTGTCTTGCAGGCTTCGGTGATTTCTCCCATGTTTTCTTCTTCCTTCATTGAGCAACCGTTGAAGGACGTCCATAATAGTGAATGAAGCGCCCATTTAAACAAACCGGACAGCAGCGAGCCTTAGAGCTCCGATCTGTTCTAAAGACGGGCCTAGATCCCTGCTGAGCCCCACAAATCTCTGGCCGACCTCTGGCGGCAGATGAGGTTTCCGCTAACCAAATATAATTGTTGTTTATTTATTTATTTACTTATTTATGTTACTCGTCTTACTCAAACATTTCTTTATACCCACCCCCCAACTACTTCATTTTTTTTTTCATTTTCTTCCTCCTCTTCAGTTTTTACTTTTTTTAAAATGCTTTTGAGGGATTTTGCCGCCAAAATTTCAAGTTAATGTAAACTGTATGGCGGCTTGACGTTTTTTTTTTTTTCATTTCGTTCTTTTTTTTTTTTTTTTCGTTGATTTTCTATGTGTGGGTGTGGGTGTAGATGCGTGCGCGCGCAGATGTATGCGTGTGTGTTTTAATAGATTATTTTAGTTGGGAGGCGTAATTTAGAGCCGTGGCTTGAAAAGTGGCCCGTGAGTGGCGCTAAACTAACTGAAAGACGTAACATCAGTCACAACTCTTTCCCAAAATTATTTCAGATTCTTACCACGTGCATATCAAGGATTTTATAAGAACAACACTGTAAAATACTAACCTGTCTTGCTCTACAGAGACGATCTAGATCCGATGAGTATGCACTCTCTTCTTCATCAGTTTTCTCCCCCACATACACACATGCGCAAATAAAGGTAACCTTATAACTAGTGAGTTTGGTATAATTTAGAAGAGCCACACTATGATCTTTGGTAAACTAAAAATCCTTTTTCCCAGGTTAAAAGTTACTCGTAAATTTATTTTAATTACATGACGCTTTAACCCAGGGAACATTTTTAAAAACGATGAATTGAATTTATCCGTAATTACTTATCAATTTACTTACCAGTCTTTGCAAAATTAGTGCGTCTATTCAAAGCACGAACATCCACTAAAAATAACGTTTTATGTAAAAGAAATAACAGATTTTAAAATACCGGATTTTAAAATTAAATACA
>JBBBDQ010000193.1:1722500-1732500 GCA_037127315.1 Ascarosepion bandense | reverse complement strand
ATTTTGCATACATTAATTTTGACTCTTTTTATTAACGACTGGATTGTTTATTTCAAGGTAAACTGGCATCTGACAGTCCAAAGAAAATCTCAAAAGAAATGAGTAGCGACTTCTCTTGAAAATGGACAAAATTTGGCATCGTGTTGTTATTAAATACCTGCTGAAAAAGAGTATACTCCCAAGTACATTCAGGCTCACAAGGTTGCTACATATCCCATGAGAGAGTTGCGAATATTCATCACATAGAAGTTAGCATGACAAGGGTTTCTACTTGGTGGGTGCGGCACTCTCTAACACCTGATCAAAAGCTCTCTGGACAGAACACATCACGGGAAAATATAACATTGTTTGGGGCAGCAGATTCAACTATTTCCTAACCCAGGATAAGTATTTTTTTTTTTTTTATATTTTGAGACAATCTATGCAACATCGTTCTCTCCTGCTCCAAAGACGGTCATGGTCGTTTTATTTGCAAGGAAGATGATGATCTCAGTTTTGTGGGGATGCAAAAGGAATTGTGTTTATTGACTATCTTCAAAAAGACCACACCATCAACTGAAAATACTATGCCAAATTTCAAAGGCAGTTACGAATGGCTATCAGGACCAAACACCCAGAAAAATTAATGAAAACAGTCTTGTTTCATCATGACAATGCTTTAGCACATAAGTCCTTGGCTTGCTGTTCGTGACTGTGTCTTGATCCGGTTGGTCACTCCCCCTATTCTTCTGATCTGAGCACATATATTATCTGTCCCACAACATGAAAAAAGACTTGGCTGGCCACTAATACAGAAACGATAATGACGTCATATCTGCTGTCAATTACTTTTTTGACCAACAAGATTCAAGTTCCTTCACCAATGGGATCCATGCACTGCAACACCGATAAAAGAAGGGTGGAGACCGCAAGGAGGCTAATTTTGAAAAATAAACCTCATCTGCTAACATTCGATGCGCGTATTTTGGGCATCCAACAAAATGTTCAACCGATACTGGTATGTATACCCAATAAAACGCATTATTCGAATATAAACAAAATTGACAAACAAAATAGTTACCCATTTTCCATTTATAAATTTTAGAAAATTTTTATTTAATCGGCAACTATATAAAATCAATTTTTAATTACTATGGTTAAACCGAAGAATGTTTTACTGCATTAATCGAATATTATTCACGCACTAATCGAATTTTTGTATAAAAATTTCAGCGAACTAATCAAAAACGCATAAATCGAATGCGCACTAATTAAACGATGGATTCATATATATATATATATATATATATATATATATATATATATATATATATACATAATAAATATATATGTATGTGAGAGAGAGAGAGAAAGAGTGAAAGAGAGACAGTGTGTGCCTGTCGGTGTGTGCATGTGTGTGTGTCTTTGCTTTTATGTAAGTTAGTGATTGTGCCCGTAATTATGTACTAGAATGTATGTGTGACTATGCTTTTCTTCCTTAATTCCAGAAATATGAAAAAGAAAATTCTTCGACCTCCTCTTTATTGCCTATCTTGCTTCAATGACACGAAAGTTCTATCTATCTATCTATCTATCTATCTATCTATCTATCTATCTATCTATCTATCTATTACTTTAATTATATGTATCTTACTATGCCAGCCTGTTTAATTATATCTATCACAGTTCATTTAATTCTATCTATCTATCTATCTATCTATCTATCTATCTATCTATCTATCTATCTATCTATCTATCTATCTATCTATCACAGTCTGTTTAATTCTATCTATCTTTTCATATTTTCTTTACCCCTTCCCACCCCACCCTTCTCTTATCCCTCTTCAATCTTTCTTTTTTTATGACTACAGATGCGCGTCTCTTGATGCCATCTGCAAGCAATTGAAGTATAAGTTTTTTTTATCAGATTGTATAACATTACGACGTACGATCACTTTTCCTTAGCATTAGTTGGCGTCCCTTTTACGATTGGTGCCAGAAGACGTAGACTTTGGCGAACTCTACCTCAAGTCCCATAGACGCGCGTCGCACTCTTTGTACTTACTGTTATTAATATTTAAAGAAAGGAGGTAAAGAAGAAGAAAAAGGAAAATTCCACAGTGTAAATATATACCGAGAGAGATTGTCAATCAGTCTAGTATCATTTGAACATACTGGCCTCCTTTTGAATGGCTATCAAATACAACTGATAAAGGTCGTGTATATGTGTGCGCAAGTCAAGGAATCTTAGCGATGAAAGACCGAGAATTTAATCAGGCACGATAATTAAAGACATCATATCTCAATATAAGAGAGTAGGTTGATAGATAAGTACTTTCCTATCTGTATAATTTTGCATTTGCAATAAGTACTTTGCTTACAAATCCATTTTTTTAGGATGACGACTCTGTTTAAATTTTTGTTGTCTTTACTTTATTTTCAGCTTTCTATTAATGTGTTTATACGTGTGTATGTATAAAACCAATATGCATGCACACACACACACACACACACACACACACACACACACACACACACATATATATGTATATATGTGTGTGTGTGTGTATGTGTGTGTGTGAATATATATATATATATATATATATATATATATATATATATATGCATGTATATTGCATAGGAAACTTTCGATTAACGCGGCTAATATGTAGATTAAAAAAGATACGCAGTAAGCGAAAACACATTAATCGAATATAATAACATAGAAAATGATGTAATTTTTATCTCAAATTTTATTCTTATTCACAATTAATTTCCAATTTGTGTAAATTTTAATTAAAATGTAGATATACACAGCATAGTATGAATTAAAAAAAGCCCAACTTTAATAAAAACGAACTTTTTCCATCAAAGTATTTATATTATTATTAAGCGGAATGATTAAAGTAATTTTTAAATTATTTTTCAAAATTTTGTAATCCCTTCTAACACGTTAGAAATTTTTGTAAAAAATCATGTTTTGGTTTGAGTTAGAGGGTAACCAAATCGTTACGAGAGTTTACAGTGGAAAACATAACATTACATAACTCAGGACTTGTTCGTAAATGAATGATTTTTTTTTTTAATATTATTTTTAAAAATCTTGGTAAAAAATATTTTTTTACATCTGTTGCTCTACCTCCACATAAATTCATGTAATTTCAAAATATTAAATTCTGTAGGCAAAAATGGTTTTATTAGTGAAACGCAAAACTCAATAAAGAAATGTAATTCGGGCATTATTTTTTAAAACGATTTGGCCCCTTTTACCGAAAATCTACCCCGAAATGTAAAGTAAAAAATGCAATAAAACTATGACATTATTCAATTAGATAAGCTTTTAATTTTTTTAATAAATAATATAAATGTCAGACATTATAGTCTGAACAAAAATTTTCGATTGATAATGAAATTTTGAAATAATTGTTTTCATTTTTTTTTTTAATTATAATAATTTATAAAGTTTCAAAAATATTTTTAAAATATTTTCAATTCTTGTAGAATTTTAGGCTGGCTGGTTACTTAGTGAAGACTATATTTACTAATCGAAAATTGAAAAGTTTAATACAAATCAGTTAGCCATCGTATTTAAAATAATTTTCAATTTTATTTCTTTGTGTGTGTGTGTGTGTGTTGTGTGTGTGTGTGTGTGTGTGTGTGTGTGTGTGTGTGTGTGTGTGTGTGTGTGTGTGTGTGTGTGTGTGTGTGTGTTGAAGATTTTTGCTTTGTTTTTTTTTGTATGGTAATTACTATGTGTAAGTTAAAAGGTAAGGGTTGCTCCCCTTTACGTAAAAAATTGTACAATTATGGCACTTGTGATCGCCATACGCTTATCTTATCTCGATGTGTCAACACGTTTCAATTACGGTGGATAGGTTAAAAAAGTAAGCTCTGTCTTTAAAAATAGTTTTATTCTAAATTTCATGCTATACATAATAATACTTGTGTAAATCAGATTAATTTAACATTAAATTTGTTAATTTTTCAAAAATAATGTGTCACAGATGTATATTTTATTTTTGCAAGAATTTTAAAACTGAAAATTAACTTTTGTTTACAAATCTGTTAATCGCTCAAAAATGGCCGAAAATTATTTTTAAATCTCAAAATTTTAGATTCCAATCAATATAATTTGTTTGAAATACACCAGAGTATTTTGCTTACTAGAAATAGTAAATTTAACCATTTAGCTTTCAATTAAAACTAGAATAAATGTTTCAAGATATTTTTTTATTTTAAAAAATTCAATTTAAAACTTGGATATCGAAAATGAGTGGAAGTACCTATATTAACCTGATTTCTTTGTGAACAACTTATTTGGAGTGGTTTGCCGCATGGTATTCTTCTGTTCTTCACATAATTAGCGGTACTGAGAAATTACCCTTGAAAAATTTCCAAATATGTCACAATTATTAGTACTTCAACCTGAAAATGTTATTTATTATCTTTTTATAATAAATGTATGCATCTTTTATATTTTGACCTGTTTTAACAAATGTAAAACAGTTATATATATATATATATATATAATGCGCGCCTATGTGTGTCCATATTTATATAAGGAGTGGCGGAAGATTTCAGGCCAATCTAGATCATTTTGGGAACTACGTCGGGTCAAAAACATTTCAGCACAGCTCATATATTACATATATATATATATATATATATATATATAGAGAGAGAGAGAGAGAGAGAGAGAGAGAGAGAGAGGGTAATAGTAACCCGTGAAGACAGGGAGGATAATCCAAAATATTTTATCTAATTAATATAAATTATCATTTAGTTAGAAGTAGAGAGATCTATAGATATTATCCATAGCAAATATATTGAGAACACTCAACACATAATTAAACGGTTTTAAATCCAGAATTTATTTCAGCAATTGCAATTGTTGAAATAAATTCAGGATTTATAACCGTTTAGAACATGTGCAAACTACAAACTATTGCAAAATTGTGTACTTTGTTTCTGTATTGAAGGAACAAAGTCTCATCACTTAGTTAACAATAATAAACGTTTTTTTTGTTTTGTTTTGTTTTTTTTTAAGTACAACACTTTCCTTTATTTTTGGATTTTTTCGTAAAAAGATATTAAAAAAAGGGGGAAAAGACGGAAGAAAAGATTAGAAAACAAGGTGAAAAATCAAGAAAAGGAAAAGAAAGAGGAAAAGGAAAGTTACAGAAGAAATAGAAACTGAAGAAGAAAATAAGTGAGAAAATGTAGAATGGAAAGAGCCAATGAAAACGCAAAGAAAGAGAAATTTTAAATTCATAGCACGACTCGGAGTTTTATACCCTGTTTTTATCAGGTGCATATTATGAACTGGCTGTTCCGGGATTTGAATTTCTGATTCTCGGGATATTAGCGTAGTTATATATTATAATAATAGAATGAGAATTTTTTTTTTAATTTTGTAATTTAATTTAAAGAAAAAGTACAACTTGAAGTGTAGAGGGTATGTGGTTTGTGCATAGGTATTAAGGGGGTCACTTGCAACTGTAACTGTTTTCACATAACTAGTTTCATTATTGTGACTAACGTTTAAAATTAAAGAAAGATAAAGGAAAATAAGCAAGTAAAATTTTTTTTTTTTAATCATATCAACCCAAACAAGGCGATAACGCCACTGATGAGCAGAGGGCTACGTAAGAGTAAAAAGATTGGAAAAGAGAAAGCCGGAAACCGCATCCTAAACAGGAAACAAGGGATGAGCCTCTTCACCTGTTCAATAGACGTGGGTGGAGTGTGAACCGGGCGATAGCTTAGTCTATCTACTCCAATTGAAAAAAAAAAGAAAGAAAAGAGTGAAAAGATTGGAAAAGAGAAAACCGGAAACCGCATCCTAAACAGGAAACAAGGGATGAGCCTCTTCACCTGTTCAATAGACGTGGGTGGAGTGTGAAATTTTTTTACAAATATGTTCACACTTTATATATACGTCTGAGTGTGCCTGCATTTCAACACATATGTGCATACGAGGATATCAGTTCTTTCCCGCGTTGCACATATGTTCGATTTTGCGCACGCATGCTTGTTTGGGCATGTACGCTTGTATTTTCGAGTACAAATAACATTTCATTATATTATAATATCATTTTCTGTCTTGCTTGCAAGAAAATGAAAAATATATTGCAGAGGAAAAAGATGATATTATAAATAATAAAAGAATCATCAAATAAGGCATTATTGACTGTGGGCTGCACTTCAATGTAAGAGTTTTCTGTTTAAACAATGACAAACACTCTACCGCTGGCGGCCATCTTGCATCTTCGACGGCATCATTTTGCATAAGATTCGCTCTCACAAAAGTGCAACCAAAAATGAAGCTGAAATGTAACAATTTAAAGATATTCTTCCTTACTATTTCGTTTTGTGAGAAGGACAAACGTTTCTATTTTTATTTATTTAATTATTTGCTTTATATTATTTTTCTACTTCAATTTAAATTGTTACGTTTCTCATTCTCTCACCCTTTCTCGCTCTCTCTCTCTCTCTCTCTCTCTCTCTCTCTCTCTCACACACACACACACACATACACACAGTGTATAAATGTAGGCATCTTTTATTTCGATATCATTTAACAAATGTAAAACAGTTATATATATATATATATATATATATATATATATATATATATATATATATATATACTGTAATGGTTGTTACAATGTTTTTATAAATTCATAGTATCACTACACAAAAATTTTCATGTTTCGAAGCCAGCCCATTATGTTGTTGGCTTCATCCTCAGGTGATTTTTTAGAAATGAGAATTATCTAGTTGAAAAACCAGTTTATTTGTGTTGGATTTGTTTTTTTGTGTGTTAGAGGGGTTGGTCTGTATATTGAGTTCTGTTGACCTTTTTAACTTTGTAACTAAAACTGTTTTCAGATAACTAGTTTCATTATTGTGACTAACGTTTAAAATTTAAAAAAAAAAGATAAAAGAAAATAAACTAACGTTTCAGTTACAAGTGATCTCCTTGATACATATGCACAAACTATATTCCCTCTACACTTCAAGTTGAAATTTTACTTTAAATTAAATTACAAAATTAAAAAAATAAACTATCATCCTAGTATTATAATATATAATTCCGCTAATATCGCGTAGTTTTATATATATATATATATATATATATATATCTTTATATATATATATATATATATCTTTATATATATATATATATCTTTATATATATATATGTATATATATATATATTTTATATATATATATATATATATATATATATATATATCTTCATATATATATATATATATATATATGTATACATATATATACATATATAAAACTGTTTTACATTTGTTAAATGATATCGAAATATAAAAGATGCCTACATTTATACACTGTGTGTATGTGTGTGTGTGTGTGTGTGTGAGAGAGAGAGAGAGAGAGCGAGAAAGGGTGAGAGAATGAGAAACGTAACAAATAAAATCGAAGTAGAAAAATAATATAAAGCAAATAATTAAATAAATAAAAATATTAATCTCTCTCTCTCTCTCTCTCTCTCTCAATGTATATATATATATATATATATATATATATATATATATATATATCAAGAGAGAGAGTGTTTTCCTTTGGTCTTCTTTATTTTCAATATATATATATGGGGGGTCTGTGTGTGTGTGTGTGTGTGTGTGTGTGTGTGTGTGTGTGTGTGTGTGTGAATAAATATGCATATCTGTATACACGCAGGTACATACCGATACATAAATCTTTATCTGGTGTTAATAAAACAGAGCTCAATGTAATATAACACCGCTATAAAATATATATTAATAAATATACATATTATCCTGATTACATAATGCATGAAACTCGTGCCTTAAATATAGAATAATATGTATATTTCGTAATATATATATATATATATATATATATATATATAGAGAGAGAGAGAGAGAGAGAGAGAGAGAGTGAGAGAGAAAGAAAGAATTCATAACATGAATATATTATAATATCACTACAAAAGTCGCTATTTTGTTCCGACACTACTTGTGTCGTATCAAGTAATGATGCTGATTTCGAGTTGAAGAGTCTTAAAAGGCTCAAATCTTGCCAAACCCACTCAATCAGGGCACTTTGTTACATAGTATGTGATGATAAAAAAAATACAAGTAATTTCTAATTTTAGGAACATAAGAACAGACTCTAAACGCAATGTATTAAAGCATTAATTGATTAAAATAGAGATCAGTATTACTAATCGACTATTAGTTTCAATTTAAAATAAAATTAAAATTTATATAAAGAAAAATATTTATTACAAAATAATGTTAGAGACTATGAACTTTAAATTCTAAGCTTAACAAAATATCATATTTAGATTATTGTAAAGTTATTTAATTATAAAAACGGGAAAAATACGTTTTTTCAACTTCGCTCTAAATCTAACAGATAAATTGACACGTCGATAAAAAAAGAGTTTAAAAAATTGTGTATGTATATATGCGTATATGTGTATGTGCATCTATATATACTAGTATATGTATGTATGAGTGTATATATAGTAAAGTAAAACGTAAACTATGTTTACAGTTAACAGTAAGTTCATTTCTCTGGTTTAACAAGTTTGTCCTTAAATCTGATGATTTATAACCTCTCATTAAGACAAACATAATAAGGTGCACGGAGATAATTACAAGTTGGAGCCATTGTAAGTATTCTCCATTTAGCAGTAGGAGTTTCGGTTTTTCTTTTGAAAACCAAATGTACTTGGATAACGAAGTACTGTATTTATAAGAACTATTATTGAAAGATGTTACATGCTAGTACCAGCGTGTTTTGAATGCGTTTTTAATATCATGATTTTCATGTGTAGATATAGGGCAAAGATAAACTAGGGAACTGGCTAAGCAATTATTATGCAATGGACAATCCTTAGAATTCTTAAAATTGAATCCGCTAGTATTAGTTTTATTATATCTGGTATTATCTATCTCAGCATTGCAATCCATCGAGAATTTTATAATTTTATACTTTTTGAGGACTTTATTATTATATTTTTTAATTATTATTTTGAGGTTATCCGTGAATCAATAGCTTAACTTAAGAGTATTTTTATGGAATATTTTACTAAGAAGGTTAGATTTGAAAAAGTGTTTATTGATAAGGTTTAAGAATTTTTGTCCAAATTTAGTTTTAAGCATCAGTTTGTAAGGGAGAGTAAACCAGATGATCTTCCCAGATCTTTTCTTAATATGGTCATTCTTAATGGGATTTCTGAATTTGATAGTAGTACTTTTATAACCAGTTTTTCTAAGGAACTAATTATAGAATTCGCTATATTTATCGAAAATTACTTTTCTAGAAGAGTTAGTGCTGATTCTAAATTCAGTTGAAGAGGGTATATGTTTAATGACTGACGGTGGATGGTTAGAATTGGGATGTACATATATTGGGTTCGAATTAACCTTCATAAAATGTTGGAAAGAATTATTGTTAAAGTAAAAGGTAACGTCTAAAAAGTCTGCTTTTTTAATGTGGGTACTTATTTTGACTTTAAGACTTAATCTTTTTAGTTCCCTGTGTATCATTTTCCTAATACGGTCTACTTTAATTTTTGCAGAATCTTTAACTATCATTAAGCCATCATCTCTATAAAAATCAATAATAATAGTCAATTCGTAATACTGATCTCTATTTTAATCAAATATTGATATTAATGCTCCAATAAATTGTTTTAAAGTCTGTTCTTACGTTCTTAAAATTAGAAATTACTTGCATTTTGATTGATCACCACAGACTATGCAACAATGACTAATTGAGGAGGTTTGGCTAGTTTTGAACCTTTTAAAACTCTTCAACTCGAAATCAGGACCGTCGCTTAATAAGACGCAAGTAGTGTCGAAATAAAATAGATACTTTTGTAGTGATATTATGACATATTTATGTTATAAATTCTAACTAAATATTATTCATTCTACTTTTTTGGGGTACATTTTTAAGAATAGAGTTTTTTCAATACGGAACTTTATTCTATCCATACCAGCCCTAT
>JBBBDQ010000193.1:1685000-1720000 GCA_037127315.1 Ascarosepion bandense | reverse complement strand
TGTTTAATAAATAAACGGAGCGTCTACTCAAATATGAGTATCCACCAAAAATTATGTTTAAGTAATAAAATCTGTCAGATTAATAAATAAAGATTCATTTTATATATATATATATATATATATATATATATATATATATATATATATATATATATATATATAAATTGAATATATGGATCGGAATCCGACAAGATGAATAGAATAATTAAAGCGCAAGTAAAAAAAGTGTCTTTAATCTAACATGTTTCACTCATAACAAGCTTCTTCAGTGATTTAATAAAGATGAATGATTTAAAAATCCGAGAGACAGTATATTGATTGAGGTATAGTTTCAGTGGTCTGATACGTGTCATGTGCGATAAAGCAATAGATGAGTATTAAATGTAGAAGAAAAAAACTTATGTCTGTTTAACTGTGTGTGCCAACGCGTATTTTTTACATAAGATAAAAGAAATCAGTTATGAATGTATGTGTTGAGAGAAATCATGTGTGAATATGTGCGAAGATATATCTGTTATAAAAAAACTTTCCACAACCAGAGTGAACTCGTCAAATTCGAAGGTTTATTGGCATGATAAATTATTATCAAAGATGTTTGCCTCTTTGTTCATCAAATTTAGTCCCAATGGCAGACATATTAAAAAGGACACAGAAAAAGAATACAAAAAAAACTTTACTTCAAAATCCTTTTACGAAACAGGGCAATCCTTGAACTTCGTAAATCTAAATTAGCTCAGTGGTGATGAAAACGCGATGTAAGCACGGAGGCTTCATCGTATGCTGTTGGTTCCGTTTTACAGCAAAATATTAACGCAAAAAACAAACCTATACCCCTTAAGATGAATTCCTCACCGATAAAATACAGCACATTCTGGAGAGAATTTCTCGCTATCTATTTAACTATGCGACGTGTCCCTTATACCTTCCAGATCCAGACATCCCATGACTCATTAGAGTCGTAGGGGCACCACATGTACTTCATTTCATCATTATTGATTTAACTCCCTATACATTGCTAAAGATAAGCATTAAATATATATACATAGACGAAAATAAAACACCTAAAGTTAAATGGAAAATCCTCACACAAGCAAGAACAGCTAAATCAATAAAGGAACCATGTTTCCTTTGTCTTGAAGAAAAAAATGAAATCATTAAATATATGAATAGCAACAAGCTTTTAAACCAGAGGCATGAAAGCACAGTAAACTGCAAACACATTAAAGAACTAACCTTACAATCATGCTAAAAAATACTACAAAAGCCATAGCTAGGACCCCTTAGAAACGATACACCATCATAGTACTAACAATACTCTTACACACACAACAAACTGTGATCTAATTTAAAATTTAAAATTTAATAGAAAAAATCGATTTCCTAAATTCAAAATCAAGGTTAAATATACAAAATTAGATTAATTATAAAAACTGTGCTTAAATACACACATGAAATTGTACCTATTACCTTAAATACAAACATTAAATTTTACCTCTTACATTAAATTTTACCTCTTACATTAAATCTTACCTATTACACACGACAAACTGTGATCTAAGTTAAAATTTAAAATTTTATAGAAAAAATCGATTTCCTAAATTCAAAATTAAGGTTAAATATACAAAATTAGATTAATTATAAAAACTGTGCTTAAATACAAAAATATTCTATATTGGTACAAATAAACATTAAGTCCAACCCATCCCATCCCATCCCACCCCTTATACCTCCCTAATCTGCTCCTCTAAGAAATCCAAAAGATAAAGTCTAGTCAGAAGATCATAAAACTTATATCCTATCTGCTCATGTTAAATCTGTTTACAAAATTCCCAGACACTAATTAATCAACTATATTCACTACCCATACCACTTTCTTCAAAATTCAAACGGACAATTTACAAGACATATTCCCTTATCACTAACCCCCACCAACATCCCACACACAACTCACCAAATATAAGAAAAGAGGCTTCTCATTCCTGTCCACACCACCTGATGAGACATTGTAGTTTCAATGTCAAAACAAATGTACAATGTGTAGTGGATATATAAAAAATTTCTACATGTTCTAAAATATAATTTATAATAAAAATACATATACTTTTTATTAAAGCGCATATTTTTCCCTAATAAGCTTTCTCGAATATTCAAGCCGATGTTTCTTTGGGCACGACAGCCTTACGGAGCCCAACCCTCTTCAGCTTGATTTGAATTCAAAGAACCCAGTCTGACGATGGGGAAAAGAGATGGATTCATATATTTCCCAAGGAAATGCATCTTGAAAGATATAAACCTCTTACGTGAATGTAATGGATTCTACTGGAATTCGAACTTGGTTCTCAGATTCCCCAATCCAAGCCTATAACTCCCTATACACTTCTAAAAATAAACATTAAATATATATACGTATATATACTTTTTATTAAAGCGCATATTTTTCTCTAATAAGATTTCGCAAATATTCAGGCCGCTAAACGAAAATCGTGACGTGGCTTCCCTGTGCCTTGACTACAAATACTTTCACGGCTTCTGCTCCGATGAACTTGGATCACTGGTGCCCCCTAGGTATGAATTTGCACGAGGTACTAGATTAGCTACAAGGTCCCACCCTTTTACTGTGAAACAGATAAGATGTAACCGCAATTTCTACTCCAACAGCTTATTTCCTCGCACTTCCCACCTGTGGAATTCCCTTCCATACACTTGCTTCCCCGACAGCTACATTCTCCAGGAGTTTAAATGTAAGGTCAATAGACACCTCCTAACACACTAACTTGTATCCATTCCCTCAAACACTCTACCCATCTACCCAGCCCCCATCCTCGGTATCCTCATCGGTCTACCACCCTCCTTCCGACATTTCCTATAACTAACCACTCTTTCTAATCACTTTCCCCTCAGTAAGCTCCTGCGCAATAGTGGCAATGGAATGCCTTGCTTGAGTTGAAATGATTAAAAAAAATATATTGTTTAATAAATAAACGGCGCGTCTACTCAAATATGACTATCCACTAAAAATTATGTTTATGTAATAAAAATCTGTTTAAAAATAAAAATCCATCTTGTATATATATATATATATATATATATATATTTGAGGGACAGGAATTTACAGTATATACTGACCATAAGCCACTCACTTATGTCCTCTACAGCAAGCCAGACAAATATCCACTACGTGAAACAAGACATCTCCCCTACATTTTGAACAATTAAGAGTATGAGACTCACCTTCACAAGGATGTTTCCAACTAGCGTCCAGTTGGCAGACAAAAATAAACAAGGTTTTAACTCAATATATGCCCCTTAGTTCTATGGTCATAGGGTGGATATCGTGCTGATATTTATTGAGCACAATATCCACACTGGAATCATCAGCAAATCTTAGAATACAGTATAGACTTCCATGAATAGCAGAATGGAATTTCCCAAGCTGTTATATAAACCACCTACCAATTTGCTAGGATATTTGGCTGTCAAACTCAACTAAAACTAGTTGAATACTGTCCGTTGTGATTTACTAATTCTACACATTTAACAATTTACATCGAACCTATATAAAATATAAAAGAGCGGGAGGCAATGTTATTGAAGACGCACTTTCCGGTAATTTCATATCTAAATCTAAACTTATTTATAAATGGAACTTTGTCTGTGTGTGTATGTGTCTGTGTGTGTGTATCCTTTACCTATAGACTCCGAAACGGCTGAACCGATTTTCTTGAAAATTTACACAGTTATACTATAAGCGTCTGCCAGTGTTCTTAGCTAGGTTTTGTGTCGAGGTACCCCGGATAAATATTGAAAATCGATAATCGAAAAAATAGGATTATAGAAGGAGTGGTCCGATTTTAATCAAAGTTGATACACTTATAGACAAAGACATAAGAAACGATATTCAGAAGTTTCAAGGTTGCAGTTCTTACAATAGTGCAGAAAATCGATTATATATATATATATATATATATATATATATATATATATATATATATATATATGCCAAGATGTTTGTGTGTGTATCTGTTTATCTGTCATTATGTCCTTTATACAAATCCACAATTTTTATCCGATTCTCACCAAACTTCACACAAATATTCTTTAGGCTGAGTCTAAGCTCCAGGACCATGGATTAGTTTTAAAGCTTTCATTACACCTGAGCAACGCCATGCTATACTGCTAGTCCTCAATAAATACGGAAAGTTTAAGCTATAAAAGTATCACTGAGGAACAAAAAAAGAAATTCTTCATTTTTAAAAGTCAAGGAAGATACTTCACTGAATCTTGAAAGTTTATCTGTCCTTTTCAGACATTCGACTTTCTTATGTGACATGAAAAACGGTTACCTTCAACCTTTTTATACTATCATGGTTACGTAAGAGAATTTTCAACCACCTTCCTGGTTTGTTACATCCTGGTAACCATCAAAGCAGTAATTTTTACGACCAAACATGTCCACTAACATAAATACTTTAACGCATTCAGTGTCAAAAATACAAAGCTGGGAAGCATACAAAATCGCCAAGTGGTAAATTCCAGAGACCCGACGATACGTCCACACATTTACACATAGACATTTTTGGGGCCCTCCCAAATGCTCAAGGTTTTACATATATGCTCACCATAGTGGATCGACTCAGTCGACAGCCTGCTGCTTTTCCTTTTCCAAATAACTCCGCAGTGGTTGTACTGGACAACTGGATCACTACATTTGGAGTGCCATCTGTGATTACCACTGATAATGAATCAGTTTTAATCCATACTTTTCAAAGGATTTGTCAACCTACTCGAAGTCAAACATATCAGAACTACTGCATACGATCCTTGAGCCAATGGAATTGTGGAAAGATTGTGCAGACAGGTAAAAAAATGCACTAGCCACAAAGATTGACCTTTAGAACTGAGTAAATAACTGCTTATTACCCTCCTATCAATTCGAAAAACTCTAAAAGAAGACTTATATTGCACACCATAAGACATCGTTTTTGGAATCTCCCTGACATTATCTGGTTAATAGTTTGAAGTAGACAAAACATCAACCCCCATCTTCGGACTTTGTCAACAAACTGAAAGACAAAATGAATAAGTTAATTTTTACACCCACTAAATGTGTGATTAAACAATATTTCAAACCTGCATATCTACATAACTGCGTGTAAGTTTTTCTCAGGGATGACATAGTTACAAAAAAATTATTCTCAAATTATCCAGGTCCACATAAAGTGGTGGAACTAGATGAAATTATAAAATTTTACCATTTAAGAAAAAAAAAGGAAGCAAGACAGTGTCGATTGATAGTTTAAAACCTGCTTGTATTGATAAAATCACACAAACACCTGATACAAATCAAATCAAACCAACAGACATGTCCTCACAATAAATTTCAATAACAACAGTAACAATAACAAAAAAAAGTCGCACTGGACATTGGCCACATTTAGAAACATACATAAGAAATCAGATTTCATAAAAAAATTTTCTTCAATCTGGAAGAGGGAAGTATTGTTGAATTACCACCCCTGATGATTGTCACAGGCGGCGATTATTGGGAATTACTGCCCCCCTGGTGATAATTACAGATTTAAAAGAAGCGCTCTCTTTCTCGCTGAATTTCATAGCGAAAAAAGGATTCTTTTCGCTGCTGCAAAATGTAAGTGATCAATTACAGATACTGCAAGTTGCTTCGAACTTCTCATATTTCATTTGTTATGTTTTCTTTTGTAAAATGTCTTATTTGCTAATATTTCTTTGCTCAAATTCTATATCTTATTTTTTCTTTTGAACTTACACGAGTCCACCAAAAATTGTTAGCGGGTCAAACGTGCAAGGAACTTATATAATCTAATCAAAAGTGTTTAAATCCACAACAGGTACTTCCAAAAAGTTCACTAAGAAAGACGATACATGATGAAAAAAATACCCATAATAAAAACAAAATTTTATCTTAAAAATCTTTGCGTTATTCTTAAGAGGAAAGATTTATTAAAAAAAAATTTTTTTCAGGGAAAAACGCACTGATGCAGAATTTTTTGTAAAAATCAGATAATTTTCGGGTTTATTGAAACTTTCAGAACCAATTTAGAAAAACTAGTGAAATTATTTTTTAAAGTATCTTTTTAGAAAATCCTTATAAATTTTTTTACATTTATTACTTCCCCCATCAATTTAATTTTATGAAATTTCAAGAAATTCTTTTTTGCATAAATTTTAATGCCTTCAAAACAAAACAGCTCTCTTTTAATCACCATAAAGAAACTTCCCTGCCAGTGATCAGCATGGCTGATGCTAGTCTCCTGGAGAGTAACACACGACGTCTCCTTGGCCTCCTTGGTCTCCTTGGACTCACTTTTCAAACCGTCTTGAGGTGATCATCTTCAGGGATTGAGTTATAGAAGAAGATTGGAAGTACTTGAGAACATTGAGTAATAAATTATAATAACATCTGCCAACGTTACAGCTCATTTCTGACATATTTCAATCATAATAATCAAAAGTTATACGTGATTATGAATGAATTTTATTAAAAATAATCAGGCACAATGCTCGAAATTTATTTAATCTGACGTATAAAATAAAATTTGCTGCCTAAACACACACACACACACACACACACACACACACACATATATATATATATATATATATATATATATATATATATATATTGTGGGAATCTTAATCTTCTCACTTTGTTTTTTTGTTGTTTTTTTTTTCAATTGGAGTAGATAGACTAAACTATCGCCCTGTTCACACTCCACCCACATCTATTGAACAGCTGAAGAGGCTCCTCCCTTGTTTCCTGTTTAGGATGCGGTTTTCGGTTTTCTCTTTTCCAATCTCTTCACTCTTATGTAGCCCCCTGCACATCAGTCGCGTTACCGCCTTGCTCGGGGTGATATGATTAAAAAAAAAACTCCTACAAATGGACTCTTCCACACCTTTATAATATGGCTACCAACTCTGAGTGAGAGACACAGACACTGAGGAGTCATTGAATAGTAACTACAGAGTGAGTGAATGAGTGTGTCAGGAAGCTCCCAGAGGAAGTACTCCCCAGTTCACGTTTAACTTTGTACTACGTTTTCCGAGAATATACTATTCAACCTTATATCCGAGTCCGTGTTATCTTTCTATGGCCCTTCGGTCATAACAACAATATATATATATATATATATAATGTCTATGTATGTATGTATGTATGTATGTATGTATGTATGTATGTGTGTGTGTGTTTCAGAAAAATGGATATTTCGCAATTTAATAAATCTCGTTAAAATTTTCTCAAATGTCAAGAGTATGTGTAGCAACAAGTCAAAATTCTATGTTTAATAATTTGTTTCTTCTTTTCATGTATAGAAATGTCATTCAGCGGAAACGAAAGGGAGTTTTGCGTTAGGGTATGCTTGAATACAGTCCAACAAGACTGTGCAGCGTGCATTTGTGAGAGAATTCGATAAAAATGCACCAACTACAATGCAGATTTAGACATGGCACAAAAATAAAAAACAGAAAAGTTGTCTGTCCAGAACTAAAGGATCTGGACGAGCAGCAGTATTGGAAGACATGGTCGAATGGGTTAAGGTAATATTTTTGCGAGACCCCAAGAAATTCAAAAGAAGAACATGTCTGGAAACCCAGATTCCTCACAGTTTAGCTTGTCGCAAGGAAACACTGGCGCATGACAAACTTAAAACTCGTTCAGGCCTTAAAGACAAATCAGAAGTCCAAAGCTTGTGAAATCCACGTATATTTTAATTTCTCCTTCAAATTTTGATAAATAAATTTTATTTTGCTCAGCAATAAGCCTGTTTAGATTCATTTTCCCAGATTATGTAGTTACTCAGATATTTACGTCTCAAATGATATATATATATATATACACCCTTGTGCAAATTAATTGAAACAACTGTTTTAGTTCCGTTCCTTTCACCACATGGTCAGTTTTAAAATCCCTGGAGTTATAATGATAGGATGTAATCGATTTCTATTTTTACCTCAGATTATATCATTTTCAGTGGTTTGCAGTAATATGAATTTATTTTCAGGGTGTATGATGAAATTTGTCTGGCCTTCAAAAATATTGTATTATGTGTGATTGTATCAGATTTTTATCACGCCCAGACACTATTGTCTCGACTGTCGATTAGTTGTCCTTCGGCCATTGTCTGTGCGATGGACTTTACTCAAAGGAAGCGTACGAAAATTGTAACGCTGTAAGAACACACTGGCAAACCTTACAGAGAGATCGTGAATATTGTTGGTGTTAGCTTTTCAACAGTCAGTCGTGTCATCAAGGCGAAGAAACAAACTGGATCCATCAGTCCAAAACGTAAAGGAATAAGAGGTCGGAAGAGAACAACAACACTAAAAGACGACGTATACGTAATCAGGGAAAGCTTGAAAAATCTTAGGAAGACATTATTCGTTTTGTTTTAAATCATTCGAACAAGGGTGCATATATACTAAACAAGGGTGCATATATACTAAACAAGGGTGCATATATACTAAACAAGTTTGATTAAAAATAACTGACAAAGTGTGTCTTTAATGTTTTATTGTAATTGTTCAATTTTCGGATAAAATGTTGAGCATTATGTTCGAAGTTGCGGATAAACTGAAGAAAGTCATTTTTTTTTGTTCAAATCCTTTCGACTTCCTCAATCCTGATGAATAAAGCGAGAAGCAGAATCAGACCAGAGATAAGACAAGAACAGTGCGGTTTCGTCAAAAACACTGGAACAAGGTACGCCATATTTATTATTAAGATGCTCTCTGAAAGGGCTATACAAATAAAGGACTTATACCTGCGCTTTATTGATTATGACAAAATACGCCACAAAGAATTGATGGAGATGTTCGACAGCCTTGACATATTTGGGAAATACTTAAGAGTAATCAAGAAGCTTTACTGGCAGCAAACCGCTTGTATACAGACAGGTAACGAATTAAGCAGATATACAAAGATAGAAAGGGGCGTAAGACAAGGATGTGTCTTTTCACCGGATCTGTTCAACATTTGTACAGCGAGAATATTTTGAGGACCCTAGAAGGTATGCTTGGATTCGTCATCGGAGGCCACAATTTAAACAATCTAAGTTACGCAGAGGATACACTGCTGATAGCAGACACAAGAAGGAAACTACAAGACCTTCTAGCTGAAGAGAGTGACAAGAAAGGACTACAAATAAACTACAAGAAAACCGAATGCATGGTCAAGGGTAAAAAAGAGGATATTAAAATCAAGCAGGTACAAAAATTTAAATACCTGGGACGTTTTATAACAGAAGACAGCAAGTGCGGCACAGAAATCCGAATGCGAATTGGCATGGCGAAGGAAGCATTCCAAAAGTTGAGTAAAGTATTAAGAAACGGGAAAATTTTGCTAAAAACAAAGAAGAGAGTACTGGATTGCTATGTGTTGTGAGTTCTTCAATATGGCAGTGAATGCTGGACAATATCATCAAAGATGCAGGAAAATATTGAAGCAATTGAAATGTGGTTCTACAGAAGGATGCTGCGAATATCATGGATCGAGCATGTGAGCAACGATGAGGTTTTGGATAGGATAGAACGAAAAGGAAATTAATACTGAGCATCAGAAATAGATAGCTAAAGTTCCTGGGACATGCAATGAGGATAGAGGGCTTGGAGAACCTGATATTAACAGGCCAGATATACGGAAAAAGAGACAAGGAAAAGCAGTGGATAACATATTTGAAGGGCCTAATGAGATGGATGATGAAACGAGTGTTGCATGGTGTAACAGGAGAAGGCGTGCTAAGAGCCACCAGGGATAGGGAGACGTGGAAATCCATGATCGCCTACGTCCTGAAAGGACAGGGTACATAGAAGAAGAAGAAGAAGAAGAAGAAGAAGAAGAAGAAGAAGAAGAAGAAGAAGAAGAAGAACCATTATCAAGAACCGGTGTAGTGTTGGTGTGGTAGTTAGAATTCCTTTCTTCCCGGTTTTCTTTGGGAAGCTGGACTTTTGAAATGGTCTAGCGTGACGTCATTTGTAACGGCTACTGGGAACGAGGCTGCACCAAAAATGTTTTTTATTTGTTTATTTAATTTAAATTTAAATTTTTATTTGTGATTTATTCATTTTTATTATAATTCTGGTAAGATATGTACACACATTGATTATATCGTATGTAATTTAAGATACTTTTTCCTGTGGTGACTGATATTTAATTTAATGAGAGTTGTTTATTTTTTATAAATAATAACTTCTAGAGTTTTAAGATTTTCATTGCATTTGATACTGAAGAGTATTTTAGTCCTTTCTACTAGTTGTTGATAGTTGTATTTTGGTCGTTCATGATGTGTTGCTTGATGTGTGAACAGATTGCACTAAGTTTCGTCAGGTGACAGGTCAGTCTGCGAGAGAGTGTGGTGCATGTGTGCCCAATGTAAGCATTCAATGTTGTTTTTTGATTATAAGTATTGGAGATGCGATCCGAAAATTAGAAAAATACAATTAAAAAAATTAAACAGACAGACCTTATCGGGGTTTTTTTTTAATCAAACTTGTTTAGATGATTACTTGTTGCATAATTATAACGGGTTGTCTGGAAAGTTCATACCGATTTTTAAGGGAAATTAAAACATAAAACAAAATTATGTCATTAAATATTTATTCAACTAAATATAAATCACTTTGTTGCACAACCTTTCTCCATTTTGTTTTTGTTTTTTGTTTTTTTCGACATAAGGATTGCTTTTTCCCAAAATTTGGGTGGTTTCTCGGCAAAGAACTCATTAAAGTGGGTTTTTTATGTAATCCAAAAAATTAACATTTTTGCATTGAGATTATTTTGTAGCTAAGACAATTCCGACTAACACCAAATCGGTCGAGTTTCGATCCCGGCCAGAAGCAAGTGGATGTGTCTAGCCACAGTGATAAGCTGTGATACAGCGAAATAGGCTTGTATGTGGATGACTAATACATATATATGTGAATGTTATTTTGCTTATATCGACGCAGTTAATATATCTGCAAAAGACATTCGGCATAACATATTTCCATTCGTTGTATTGCACGCACATACACATACACACACAAGTACACACATGTACATAAATAATTCAATAATTCCTTTATTACCATTCATTTTGGGTTCAATATGCGTGTGAGAAGAAAGGGATATGGATGATTTATTTATTCCTGCGGTTTATATAGAGAATTTTTTTTCAAGGGCCAATGTAAAAAAAAAGCAAACGTATATGAGATGATACGCTGTCTCTAACTGGGACTTAGTGCATACTTGTGTAGGCGTACGCATTTATATATGTGCGTCATGCGTGAATGTACGTGCGCGCATGCGTGTGAAGCACGTGCGCTTATAGATGACGTCAGCCAGCCCAGCAAGGGGTTTTACCAAGACCGCACTATATAGTACGATCTTAGTTTTACTATGTAGATACGTGCTTGAGTATGTTCAAACATTTACTTATAAACATCAATGGGGATCTGTGCGTACAGTACTGTAGAGAACGGGAAGAATTACGTGCATTTTGCTTAGCCCAGTAACAGGCCACATCACTAGGGCACCCGCTGAGGATCGAACACTTTATGTCGAATTAACCACAATTTAATCCTGCGCTATTTATAAAGATTTTTTTCAAATATTTTTTATTATGTTCACTAATTACAATTCTTTAGAATGACTAAGCTGAGAGTCATTGCACTTGTATGTTTATTAAGAAACAAGAAGGTGCTGAAAAGTTATCGGCCTAACCAGGATGCCCTAACAAAAAATATAAATAAATAGACTATGAATTACAATGTTTGATTATTTGGTTAGATTTTGTGAGACACACAAACGATTTAAGCGCCTCTCGTATACAGGCAATTATTAAAGTATCTATGCAAGCTTTACTAAATATTTGTGTATGCATATCTATAATGTACTAGCAGTATAGCCCGGCGTTGCTCGGATGTAATGAAAGTTTTAAAACTAATTCATGGTTCTGGAGCTCAGACTCAGCCTAAAGAATATTTGTGTGAAGTTTGGTGAGAATCGGATAAAAATTGTGGATTTGTATAAAGGACATACAGGCAGATAAACAGACACACGTTTCTTATGAGTGTATCAAATTTGATTAAAATAAGACCACTCCTTCTATAACCCGATTTTTTCGATTATCGATTTTCAATATTTATCGGGGGGACCTTGACACAAAACCTAGCTAAGAACACTCGCAGACGCTTATAGTACAACTGTGTAAATTTTCAAGAAAATCGGTTCGGCCGTTTCGGAGTCTATAGATAACGGATACACACACACACACACACACACACACACACACACACACACACACACACACACACAAAGTTCCATTTATAAATAAGTTAAGATTTGATGTTTTATCATTTTCCTCTGGTAATTGTTTTCATATTTATTGTTTTTATTTACACTATTTACATTGTTCGGATTGTTGTCCTCAGTTTTATTATTCACGACGTTTCGGCCATTGTACGCACCGAACTTCTTCAGGTGATTGGAATTTCGAAGTGAATCCTTTATTTCGATCACTGGGGTAGATTGTTTCCGACCCAACAGTCCGAACAAGGTAAATAACTACAATACCTAATCTCAGAAATATAGACAAATTATTTTTTATATTATAACTTCGGTAGAAGTCGTTGTTCACCTTCCTCAGATATTTGCTGCAAACGATAAGAATCCGTGCATTTTGAAACGAATTTCCAACACACACTTTTTAGTGGTGCTCACCCTGTACAAGGCCCGGAAGCCACTCGAGGTAGGGGGTCATTAAATAAGAGGTACAATTTATGTGGATATGTGCGGAAGATAACGTTTAATCCTAAACTTTAACAGGTTAAGATTGTAGTGATAAAAAAAAACACCTCTTGGAAGTCGGTAGAACTTATATCGCACCAATGGAATACGCAGGGAATAAGAGTAGTTCGCTAAAATGTGTATGGCATGGTGGGTTTTAACAGTAAAGACGAGAACTAAGTGTGCGTGGTGTAGTGGTTCTTAGCTGTGAGAGTTAGAATTAAATGCACATGGTGTGGTACGCCGTAGCTATAAAGGCTAGAATTAATGTGCGTGGTGTGGTAGGTCTCACCTGTGAGGGCTAGAACTAAATGTGCGTCGTCTGGTGGGTCTTAGCTGTGAGGGCTAGAAATAAGTGTGCGTCGTGTGGTGGGTCTTAGCTGTGAGAGCTAGAACTAAATGTATGTGACGTGGTGGGTCTTAACTGTAAGGGATAGTACTAAATGTACGCGGTGTGGTGGGTCGTAGCTGTGAGGGCTAGAATTAAATGTTCGTAGTGTGGTGTTTTATCTGTGATGACTAGAACTAAATGTGCGTGGTGTGGTGGGTCCTAGGTGTGGGGGCTAGAATTAAATATTCGTGGTGTTTTATCTGTGAGGGCTAGAACTAAATGTGCGTTGTGTGGTAGGTCTCAGCTGTGAGGGCTAGAACTATATGTGCGTGGAGTGGTGGGTGTTAACTGAGATGACTACGTGGTAAGCTTGGTCTTGGCGGTGAGGGCTAGAACTAAATGTGTGTGGTGTCGTGGGTGTTAACTGTGAGAGCTAGAAATAAATGTTCGTGTTGTGGTGCTTTATCTGTGAGGGTGAGAACTAAATGTGCGTGGTGTGGTGGGTCTTAGCTGCGAGTGATAGAACTAAATGTACGTGTTGTGGTGTTTTATCTGTGATGACTAAAACTAAATGTGCGTGGTGTGATGGGTCTTAGATGTGAGGGCTAGAAATATATGGGCGTGGTGTGCTGGATTTATCTGTTACGACTAGAACTAAATGTTCGTGGTGTGGTGTTTTATCTGTGAGGGCTAGAACTAAATGTGCGTGTTGTGGTGTTTTATCTGTGAGGGCTAGAACTAAATGTGCGTGGTGTGGTGGGTCTTAGCTGTGAGGGTTAGAATTAAATTTGAGTGATGTGGTGTTGTATCTGACACGGCTAGAACTAAATGTGCGTGCTGTGGTGTTTTATCAGTGAGGGCTAGAACTAAATGTGCGTGGTGTGGTGGGTCTTAGCTATGAGGGCTGGAACTAAATGTGTGTGGTGTGGTGTTTTATCTGTGAGGGCTAGAATTATATGTGCGTAGTGTTGAGGGTTTTAGCCATGAGGGCTAGAACTAAATGTTCGTGGTGTGATATTTTATCTGTTAGGGCTAGAACTAAACGTGCGTGGTGTGATGGGTCTTAGCTGTGAGGGCTAGAACTATATGTGCGTTGTGTGGTGGATTTATCTGTGACGACTAAAACTAAATGTGCGTGGTGTGGTGGGTCTTAGCTCTGAGGGCTAGAACTAAATGTTCGTGGTGTGATGTTATATCTGTGAGGGCTAGAATTAAATATGCGTGTTGTGATGTTTTATCTGTGAGGGCTAGAAATAAATGTGCGTGCTGTGATTGGTCTTAGCTGTGAGGGCTAGAATTAAATCTGAGTGGTGTGATGTTGTATCTGACACGACTAGAAATAGATATGCGTGCTGTAGTGGATCTTAGCTGTGACGACTAGAACTAAATGTGCGTGGTGTGGTGGGTATTAGTTATGAGGGCTGGAACTAAATGTGTGTGGTGTGGTGTTTTTTCTGTGAGGGCTAGAACTATATGTGCGTAGTGTTGTGGGGTTTAGTTGTGGGGGCTAGAACTGAATGCTCGTGCTGTGCTGTTTTATCTGAGAGGGCTAGAACTAAATGTGCGTGGTGTGGTAGGTCTCAGCTGTGAGGGCTAGAACTAAATGTGCGTCGTGTGGTGGGTCTTAGCTGTGAGGGCTAGAACTAAATGTTCGTGGTGTGATATTTTATCTGTGAGAGCTAGAACTAAATGTGCGTGGTGTGATAGGTCTTACCTGTGTGGGCTAGAACTATATGTGCATTGTGTGGTGGATTTATCTGTGACGACTAAAATTAATGTGCGTGGTGTTTTATCTGTGAGGGCTAGAACTAAATGTGCGTGGTGTGGTGGGCTTTAGCTGTGAGGGTTAGAATTAAATTTGAGTGGTGTGGTGTTGTATCTGACACGGCTAGAAATAAATATTTGTTCTGTGGTGGATCTTAGCTGTGACGAGTAGAACTGAAAGTGCGTGGTGTGGTGGATCTTAGCTATGAGGGCTGGAACTAAATGTGTGTGGTGTGATGTTTTATCTGTGAGGGCTAGAATTAAATGTGCGTGGTGTGGTGGGTCTTATCTGTGAGGGCTAGAAATATATGGGCGTAGTGTGGTGTTTTATCTGCGAGTGCTAGAACAAAATTTTCGTGGTGTGGTGGGTCTTAGCGGTGATGACTAGAACTAAATCTGCGTGGTGTGGTATTTTATCTGTGAGAGCAGAACTAAATGTGAGTGGTGTGTGGGGGTCTTAGCTGTGAGGGCTAGAACTAAATGTGCGTGGTGTTGTGTTTTATCTGTGGGGGCTAGAACTAAATGTGCGTGCTGTGGTGTGTTATCTGAGAGGGCTAGAATTAAATGTGTGTGGTGTGGTGTTTTATCTGTGAGGGCAGAACTAAATGTGCGTGGTGTGGGGGGTCTTAGCCATCAGGGCTAGAAATAAATGTGTGTGGTGTCGTGTTTTATCTGTGAGGGCTAGAATTAAATCTGAGTGGTGTTTTGTTGTATCTGACAGAACTAAATGTTCGTGGTGTGATATTTTATCTGTGAGGACTAGAATTAAATGTGCGTGGTGTGATGGGTCTTAGCTGTGAGGGCTAGAACTATATGTGCGTTGTGTGGTGTATTTATCTTTGACGACTAAAACTAAATGTGCGTTGGTTGGTGGGTCTTAGCTGCGAGGACTAGAACTAAATGTGCGTGCTGTGGTGTTTTATCAGTGAGGGCTAGAACTAAATGTGCGTGGTGTGGTGGGTCTTAGCCATGAGGGCTAGAAATAAATGTGTGTCGTGTCGTGTTTCATCTGTGAGGGCTAGCACTATATGTGAGGAGTGTTGTGGGTCTTAGCTGTGAGGGCTAGAACTAAATGTTCGTGGTGCGATGGGTCTTAGCTGTGAGGGCTAAAACTAAATGTGCGTGGTGTGGTGGGTCTTAGCCGTGAGGGCTAGAACTAAATGTTCGTGGTGTGGTGTTTTATCTGTGAGAGCTAGAACTAAATATGCGTGGTGTGGTGTTTTATCTGTGAGGGCTAGGACAAAATGTTCGTGGTGTGGTGTTTTATCTGTGACGACTAGTACTAAATGTTCGTGGTGTAGTGGGTCTTAGCTGTGAGGGCTACAACTAAATTTTCGTGGTATTATGTTGTATCTGTCACATCTAGAACTTAATATGTCTGGTATTGTGGATATTAGCGGTGGGTTCTAGAATTAAATAATTGTGGTGTGGTGTTTTATCGGTGAGGGCTACAACTAACTGTGCGTGGTGTGGTGGGTCTTAGCTGTGAGGGCTACAACTAAATGTTCGTGGTATGTTGCTTTTGTCTGTGAGGACTAGAATTAAATGTGCCTGGTATTGGGGGTCTTAGCTGCGAGCGCTAGAATTAATTGTTCGTGGTGTGCTGTTTTATCTGTGAGGGCTAGAACTAAATGTGCGTGGTAGGGTGGCTCTTAGCTGAGAAGGCTAGAACTAAATGCTCGTGGTGTGGTGCTTTATCTGTCACGGCTAGAACTAAATGTGCGTGGTGTGGTGGGTCTGAGCTGAGAAGGCTAGAACTAAATGTTCGTGGTGTAGTGATTTATCTGTGATGACTACAACTAAATGTTCGTGGTGTGGTGTTTTATCTGTGATGACTAGTACTAAATGTTCGTGGTGTGGTGGGTCATAGCTGTGAGGGGTACAATTAAATGTTCGTGGTATAGTGTTGTATCTGTCACGTCTAGAACTTAATATGCCTGGTATTGTGGATATTAACGGTGGGTTCTAGAATTAATTGATCGTGGTGTGTTGTTTTATCGGTGAGGGCTACAACTAACTGTGCGTGGTGTGGTGGGTCTTAGCTGTGAGGGCTACAACTAAATGTTCGTGGTATGTTGTTTTATCTGTGAGGACTAGAACTAAATGTGCGTGGTAGGGTGGGTCTTAGCTGTGAGGGCTAGAACTAAATGTTCGTGGTGTGGTGTTTTATCTGTGAGTGCTGGAACTAAATGTACCTGGTATTGTAGATCTTAGCTGCAGGCGCTAGAATTAAATATGCTTGGTATGGAGGGTCTTTTCAGTGAAAGTTAGAACTTATTACTATATGTTTTCTCGCTAGTAACTTATTGTTTTTGAAAGCTTCATTTTTTTAAATTTTATTGCCACAATATATAGAGCTGAGTTCTTTCATTTTTTTCGAAAGGTGACAACAAATATGTTAAACGCTATTTATGCAATTTTTTATTTGCAAGATTATAAAATGTGGGGAAATATATGAATACGAGTTTACCCCTGCCGTAAAAATTACGCAAAATATATAAGAGGATTATTAGCTGCTTCCTCATAGATTATCCCCCAGTGGTCGTGACAGGAGGAATATATATATTTCAAATACGAGTTCGAAAATTACATATGTCGGATGATTATTTCAGCAAATACAACAATTAATATTAATCCCTTGTCCATTGATGTTTTGCCAACAGGCCACTTTCTTTATATATATATATATATATATATAGTCCGCAGACATATTTGTTTCGCTGTATCACAGCTCATCAGTACGGTTAGACTCCGATTGCTTTTCAACCCAGGATTGAAACCCGACCGAATTGGCGTCAGTCGGCGATTCTACGTCTGGGCTATGGGCGTTCGGTAGAAGAAGGCAGACTTTTTAGCGCGTATATTATCATTATACACGCCTAATAGCCAGTGTGATCTAATTTATTATTGAATGAACGATGCGTATATATATATATAAAGATCTTTGCTATAATAGAGAGGATATAATAGAGAAGATATACATATATATTGTTCCCTACTCGACGACATGCAAGCACACGCACACACACAATGAAGTAGATGGGATCACCTATCGCCCGGTTTACTCCCCCCAGCTTTTTGAACATGAATAGAAATCTGTTCTTAGTTTCCAGTTTAGGGTTGGGTTCCAGTTCCTTCTCCTAAAATCTTATATTTTTTCGGGAAATATTCTTTCATTATCACAAAATAAAACATTTTTTCACCCGCCTCCTGTAATCCCCTTGTGTCTTAGTAGCATTATGATCATGTTTGAGGTGAAATGATAAATATAAGCGTGATGACTGTTATTATTTTACGAGTGGGCCCGTTCCGTAAAAATGACGGTGAAATATCTATTTGAATATGCTGTCTAAAATGACGGCAATATATTGATGTTCCTATTATTGGGTATCTTACATTATGATACAAGAAAAAAAATAATCCGTTGAGGGTGAGAGAATGTGTGTGTGTGTGTGTGTGTGTGTGTGTGTGTGTGTGTGTGTGTGTGTGTAAAAAAGGCAATCTGTGAGTCTGTGTGTGACTGTTTCCTATGCACTCCTACATTTTTTAAGCTACGCCATTCAAACTTTCTCGGGACACATATCTACAGGGAAGCCAGGTCGACACATACATTTTGAGTTTAAGTTCAGCAATTTTCCCTTTCGCACTTTTTGGCCAATGGTGCAGATTGTTTACATTTGCTCCATAAAACGTCTAAAATCTAAGATGGTTGCCAAATTACGTCACAGAAATAAAATCACACGTGTCAAACGCGGCTAAAATATTTTTTTATTAAAAATAAATGAGCCTTTATATTTACTTTTTATTCCAACGTTTTAAAAATTAATTTGGTCAACAAAAAAATGTGAATATTTTCCCCGTAATTTTGAAACAAAAGAAATATTAAAAAATGTAGTCGTGTATAGGAAACAGTCGCACACAGACTCACAGATTGCCTTTTATATGTGTAGATTATATTTTAAGCGTCTGCAGCGAATTTAAACGTATTTGTTTCATCCGCTGAAGAAATTAAAATGTTCTGAGTTGCACGGGCAACGCCGGGCTATGATGCTAGTATATATATAAAAGAGAATCTGTGAGTCTGTGTGTGACTGTTTTCTAGACACGCCTACATTTTTAAGCTACGCTATTTAAACTTTCTAGGGATACATATCTACAGGAAAGCCAGGTCGACACATACTTTTTGAGTTTATGTTTAACAACTTTCCCTTTCGCACTTTTTGGCCAATAGAGCCGATTGTTTACATTTGCTCCATAAAACATCTAAGATGTAAGATGGTTGCCAAATTACGTCACAGAAATCAAATCACACGTGTCAAACGCGACTAAAATATTTTTTTATTAAAAAAAAAGGGCCTTTATAATTAATTTTTATTCCGACGTTTTAAAAATTCATTTGGTCAACAAAAAAATGTGAATATTTTTCCTCGTAATTTTGAAACAAAGAAATATTTAAAAAAATAAAAAAATATGTAAAAAAATAAAAAAAATGGCATATTCTCCTACTACTAAAATGTTCCGAGTTGCACGGGCAACACCGGGCTATGATGCTAGTATATATATAAAGTGCGTATATTTTGGCAGCATCTTTTCTTTTAAATACGTTGTATTAAACGATAGCGACAACTTAGTCTTGCAGATTTTCTTTTGTATTTTCTCATATTTTCTAATGAGGCTTTTTTATTTTCTTGTAGTTTATTTGTATTCCTTTTTTGTCACTCTCTTCAGCTACCTTCTGTAGGGGGTCTTATAGTTTCGTTTCCGTGTCTGCAATCAGCACTGTGTCATCTGCGTATCTTATGTTATTCAAATTGTGGCCTCCGATGACAAATCCTGGCATAACATCTAGGGTCCTCAGAATAGTTATTTGTCGTAAAATAAGTTTTTTTTTCCTGAATGTTGTGGTGTTACTTTCTTTGTTAGCTGCCGGGTTTAGAAATTTATTAGAAACAGTCTATTTAAGCACAATACAATATCAACCTAAGTATTAATAATGATGAACTTAAATACAGACAAATAATAACGAAAATGCTTTGCAACTTATACCAAGGAAATAGTACAGTTTATGTTCATGTTAGCTTTTACTAAGGTTCTGTTATTAAACAGTCATCATTATATATAAAAATTATTATCATTATTAAATATTTACATTGGTATGGAATTTTGCTTCATTATATTCAAGGTGTGTTTTAGTATCGCATTAAGTTTTTGAATTTCATTTTTAAATGTTAAATTTCCTTTTTAGCTATTGTTCATTGTCGTAAAATATATATATATACAGGGTGGGGCAAACATCGCGCACCATAGGGACAATTTAATAAAAGTATAATTACACATTAAAATTTTATTTACCAGATAATTATCATATGTTTAAAATACCCACCTTTTTCAAAACGCATTTCAATTCTGTGCCTGCATATTTCATTAACACGCCAGAGAGTTTCTTCTGTCATTTGACTGCATTGATACTTAATTTTTTTTTTTTAACACCTCAATATTACTTGGGCGCGTCTGATAAAAAACTGACTTCAAATGTTTCCAAAAAATCCAAGGTCTGGTGACCTCGATGGCCACTCAACAGGACTTCTTCGACTTATCCCTTTACTTCTATGGAGTGCAACTTTGGCCTCATCCTGTATATATAATATAAAAGTGAACACTAGGATAATGCTTGAGCGCATTCTTCAGACCAAGTGTGTCTTATATTGTCTTGACTATTTATATATGCTGGCTAAAAGGCCTATTGTATTATCCTAACGGTCATTGGCTAGAGGGTAACGATTATGTTTCAAAACATAGACTATCGCCCGGTTCACACTCCACCCACGTCTATTGAACAGGTGTAGAGGCTCATCCCTTGTTCCTTGTTTAGGATGTGGTTTCCGGCTTTCTCTTTTCCAATCTTTTCACTTTTCTTTTTTTTTTTTTCAGTTGGAGTAGAGAGACTAAACTATTGCCCGGTTCACACTCCACCCACGTCTATTGAACAGGTGTAGAGGCTCATCCCTTGTTCGCTTTTTAGGATGTGGTTTCCAGCTTTCTCTCTTCTAATCTTTTCACTCTTACGTAGCCCCCTGCACATCAGTGGCGTTACCGCCTTGCTCGGGGTGATATGATTAAAAAAAACAAAAAAAGTTATTGAGTAGCAATAATTGTGAATTCAGATTCAGTTTGTTGTAGATATTTTATAGTGATGTTAATTTTTAACTTGTTATTTATTGTTGATTACTTATTTGTCGTTGATTATTATTATTACATTTGCTTATGTTTATGAGATCATTCGTAGTTTAAATTGTTTATTATTTACTTAATTTGTTTATTTGTCTAATTCGTTAATTTATTTTTCTCGGCGGTTGGTTATTCTATTTGTTCAGTTTATGCCATTGTCGTTTTTTAATGTCTGTTACATTATCTCTATTGTATATAGTGTATATATTTGCATTTATCGTGGTGGCATTTTATAAAAAATTGTTAAGACAATACTCGCTGGCAAAGAAAAAAAAACAATCCAAAATTTGTTTCGGAATAAATATCTGACTAAAGGTTGATAAAACGTTAAAGATAAAAACAATGTGAAATTAATATGTTTTATAAATGATAAAAGGATGAACATTGTGTAAATCTACGTTAGAGGGCTGTGGACATCCCATAGAGGGCAATGGCATCTTCTGCCATATTTATTCCCTCTCACGAAGCACGAAGTTTGTGATTTCATTATCTCAACTCGAGAAGTTTACAGACAAATCAGAAATCCGGACTATACAAAAATTACCGGTTCGGAATAAAATTCCAGTGATCGCTCCGTAGAATCTTAGACACAAATCATCTCTAATCTTGTCAAGGTTGTTGAATAGTTGGCAACAGTGAAAAAAATGTTTCCTGAGTCAATGGAAAGTGTCAGCCCTTGTCCCTGCCTCAATATCATGCCTCTCTAGTGTCTTCAGCAAACTCCTTAAGTCTATTATCAACAAGAAGGTTGTTGGTTCCCTCAGAGCGACAAACTGCATGGATTTCGCTCCTGTAGGTTCAGTACTGACCCTTAACTCACGTTAGACACAGAATCATGAAGCACTCTATAATAAACTTATCACAAGAGTGATCACATTAAATATTTCAGAACTTTTTGACGATGTATTGTATAAGGGGCTGCTATACAAATTATCCAGCAATGGCATCACTGGTAGAGTTTTTCGCAATTCCTTCTTATCAGAGAGGGGCACCTTACGTGAATGTTTCGCATGCTTGTCTGGTTAACCCTCTAGGGCCATTCGTATCATATTTGATACAGTATTTCCCTATAAGGAAACATTTGGTATTTCCCTATAAGGAAACATTTGGTATTCATTGACTGAGCAGTCAGTACTGCTTTCATTTGAAATTTATAAAATATTTCTCTTAAAAAATTTTTCAGGAAAATATTTCTTTCAAGGCTTGTTTTCATACTGTATCAAATATGATACGAATGGCCCTAGAGGGTTAAAAACATTACGATTGAGTAGTGAGTTCGATCCCACTGGATTCCCCCTGCTTTCAGCCTTTGGCCACATCTAAGTAACGCTTAGAAAATCACCCTTCTTAACAGGTAGATCGATGAAGACTGTTATTAATAGTCTTCTGAAGTCTGAGATAATACAAATGTACCCCAAGGCTCTATCCTCGATCCTACCAGAACTTTCTGCATTATATTAACGATCTAACCAAGAATATTTTCATGCTATTAATAAATATCTCTGCCGGTTACATCACAGATTATTGGTGCATCTTCAAAAAGTCTACAGTCTAGACTCTAGACGACTAAAAACCTGACTTGATCTTTCCTCTCATCTAGTTTTAACAGATCAATGGTTGGAAAACTAGCTTGTAACATTCAATATCTCCAAAACCAAACGAGGAACGTTTTATCACCACTAAGCAAACACTGAATCTTTTTTTCTGCCATGATGAATGTTTGTATTCCTTATGAAGCTTCTTTTTTAAAACGTCTATTGGAACTTAAGTTCCCTCGTTCTCGGTATGATGATAGAATACATCCGGCAGCAAGACCTCTGATCAGGAGTTTAAGTTTCTGAGGATCGTAAAACCACCTCTTAACTGCTGTTGTTTTCAGGTTCACCCCGACCTGGGATGGTAACTCCTGTTAGGGTCCCCATCTATGGTAAAAATAGAGAATCCACCAAACAAAAATCGACAGTGCATTTTTATAACAAAATGAAAATCAAAACAATACTAAAAAAATATAAAAATACATTTTTATAGTAAAATTACCAATAATAAATTCTATGGTCTACAAACTATTTAAAACATTTTTACACTGAAAATATAAAATCATATACAAAATATCTGTTATTCAGATCATAAAATTACATACAAAATATTTAAATTTCGGCATTAAATAACCCATAGACGTTGATATGTCCTTCAACAAAATCAACCAACCAACAATACCTATCTATAGTAAATTTACCACCAATACATATTTAAAACAAAATGGGCAACAATACATTTTATCTGTAGTTGAAGGCATACAACTGCATTCAAAATATTTAGATTTTTTTTATAACCGTGTGGTCCCAAGCAAGGCATTTTACTGTCACTGTTGTGCAGGGGGTTACATAGGAGGAATGTTATGAGAAAGAGTGACAGATTACAGGGGTTGTCAGGAAGAGGGTAGGAGAAGGAAGAGAATACTGATGAGAGTGGAGTGGATGGAGAAAAGAGCATGAGAAAGAGGATGAAAGTTAGTGAGACAGAAGATGACTGTTGACTTTACATTTGAATTCTTGAAGATTGTAGTTGTCGGGAAAGCAAGTAAGCGGAAGGGAATAGGCGGTAAGTGCGAGAAAAGAAGCTGATAGAATAGAATTTGCGTTTACAATTTATCAGTTTCACAGTAAAAGGGTGGGACCTAGTTGGTAATCTTGTGGCTCGAGGAAATTTATATATAGGGGGTACCAGTGAGCTAATTTCATAGGAGCAGAAGCTGTGAAAGTATTTGTAGAAGAGACACAGGGAAGCCACACTGCGTCGGTGAGAAAGCGACTGTATCCTAGCTGCCAAGTCGGGATTGATCACATTACAGATTCTCCGTTGAATTTTGTCAAGGACACCGAGGTGGATAGCAGGAGCACCCGACCAGATATGGCGACCTTATTCATTGCACGGGCGAATGGTATATTTGTATATATGCAGGACTGTTTCAGACGGGAAAAACTTCCTGGCCCTGCACAGAGTAGATCAATAACTTATAGAGGTTGACATGTCTCTAAACAAAGACAACCAATCAACCAATTCAAGTTCTCTCCAGAACTCAAGTAAAACGCATATATACGATCCATCATGAACGAGACTTGGAAAAATGAACGGTTCTTTGTAATGCTCCAGAAAGTACATCTCCTCATAGTTGTCATAATTTCCACAGGTAATACATTGGAAAAACTTCAAGAACTTTGAAAAAATGATTATATGAACACAAAAGAATTCTTGTACAAAACAATACATTCAATGCATTAGTTGCCCACCGTAGTGAATCTGACTATAATTATGATTTAAAAAATGCTACTTTAATTAATGAATAAAGACGAAGGTGTATATTAAAAAAAAGGTGCTTTAATCACTAGATCATTTACAGTAAATGTGCGTTCAGGTTCTTACAACATTTCACCTTTCTGGACAAATCCTCTATCACAATGTGGGATACTCATAAAACACGTAATAAAACATGAACTAAAAGATACAAAATAAAATTGGTTAGAATTAGTAACTAAAGACGTATTTTTTTTAAAATTAAATTCAAAGGTATAAAACTTCAGCGTTTTCTATTCTTCGTGCACATGTGTAATCGCGTCAACATAAACATCGCTTTAATCCATTGAAGTCCTAAAGAACTAAAAGCGTAGCATAGACATTTTTTCCTCTTTGTAATTGATTTTCTTACGATTGTTCTGGTATATAAAAATGTATATATCGTTTCCCCCCCCCCACACACACACATATGTATATGTATATATATATATATATACAAATTTATATATATTTATAATTACATTTGCATCCACAAATACATATACGACATGCCTTTATATGCATCCTGTTACTCATTGAAAGTTATGAAATAAAAAATATAGTTTTTTCTAAATATGTACTCATTCATAATGTGCATATATATATAAATATATATGTATATATAGTTGCCTCTCCCTCTTCTCCCTCTCTCTCTCAGTATATATATATATATATATATATATATATATATATATGCCACGTTCTGCTCATACTTTAAGAGAAATAAACATTTCTCTTATGGAGAAAAAATTTATATAGAATACATATATATATATATATATATATATATATATATATATATATATATAATGTTGCTTGGATAATCTCTACTTTTGCCCCTGACAAGAATTTTTCATTCCGCTTATGATTGAAAACCCGGCCATTCACTGCGGTCTGCCACGAATGGTCATAAAATTTAACGTCGAATCTGAACGCAGAGGAAGGATGGTGAGTCCGAGATGGAAAATATATGGTGCCGGAGTAACGAGGAAACATTGCTGAAAATATCAGAAATTGCCTTTTTAGGGGAAAAGTAGAAAAAGAACATTTCTAACACACACCCATACACACACGCTCATACACACACGCACACACTGTGTCTTACACAAACGGGATGTCTTTCTCTCTCACACATATACTTATTTATACAGATATATATATAAGTTCGTGTTGTGTGTGTGAGTGTGTGTGTGTGTGTGTGGACAGAGATAGTTTTTTGTTGGACCAACGCTATCTTTCAAATTATTATTTGAAAGTTCGATACTAACTGTTGACACAATATCGTATTCAGTCACTAAACAATAGGTAAGTCTTATTTTAAACAATATGTGTATTCGTATTTGTGGTTGTATAACAGTCTGTTGGCATGTATACAAACATTTATATAGGACTATTTTTAAGAAAACATTACTATTCTCTTTTAAAAAGTATATTTCTGATGAAGGACCGAGGGCGGTCTGAAATATAAAATATAATAAAAATAAACAAATACTGTTAAAAAAAAGTACATTTTTAAATTCAAAACTTTTTATTAATATTCTTTCCTATACATATTAAGACAGTATACGTGGATGATCATCACTATATATATATATATATATATATATATATATATATATATATATATATATGCATAAACGGTCACACACATATATACATATGTCCCCTGAACATTGAACACACACGTCCGCCTACAAACCGTCGTGCGGGATGTTGGGTGTAACATCAATTAGCTAGGTGACAAAATTTTACTTATATATACATTACCGACCATAAGTTTGGAACCACCCAATGTTTTTGCAGAATCAAATTCGCCAAGTTTGTAATTTTTTGTTATTCTTATGCAGATGTCAAGTACAAAAAAGTATTCTTTTCAACTTTAAAGTAAACATTTACTCAGTTTGCTACTTGACTCCTCTTACTGTGATCAAGTTTTTGCCGAAAATTCAGATTTATTCAGATATTATAATTACGGTATAATTTATTTTTGTAAACCATATTACTACGGTATAAATGGCAAGGAAGAAACAGATTAGCATTGAAAAAGAGCTCAGATTGAAATTCTTTCGAAAGAAGGATATTCTGAACGTGTTATCGCTAAAAAATTAAGCCTATCAAAAATGGCGTGCATTATTGCCTTCAACGACTTCGTGAAACTGAGTTAAATATTGCCAGAAAAAGATCTGGTAGGCCCAGGGTAACATCTATTGTAGAGGATAGGCACTTGATCATATCTAGCAAGAGGAATAGAAGAAAAACCGCTCCGGAATTAACAATTGAAATTAATTCTACTCGGTAACATCCAGTATTTGTTACTCCTGTTAAGAGACGACTTCATTCTGCTGAGCTTAAAGGCAGTGTAGCAGTTAAGAAACCACTATTAAAGGAGAATAAGGGATGAAATTGATCGTACAGTTCGAAATGAACTTCCTAAAAATGAACAAATGTTGTTTAAATGCTTGCAGGATGCTTGGAAATCACTTTCACCAACTTATTTTTATAAGTTATTAGAAAGAATGCCAAGGATTTGCTCTGCAGTAATCAAGGCTCGTGGTGGTTTCTTTAATGATAAGAAAATATGAATTAACTTTAATTAAATTTAAAATTACTCTATGTTAATTTTAGTTTTAATTATTGTACAGTTATGAGCAACAATGAAATATATCTATATTTATTCTTCTAAGATATCAAATTTGTTAATTCTTTCTCCTAGAGAATAAATCTAAGTGATCCCAAACTTATGGTCGGCAGTGTATATATTTACGATATATTATACTTATGGGGTAAAGTGTTCAATATCAGGGATAAAGCGTATAAAAATGGACATTGAAGTCTACACCCAGGGGCGACAATCTGTTTCATGCTAAACGCAGTCTTTAGCATAAAACAGTGTTCATTAGAGAAGCAATAACGAGGCAGCGTCGGCTTAGTTTATTCTCTTTATTACCAGTTATTAAACTTTACTACCAGTTATGAAAGTTTTTTGTCACATGTTTGCTCTTTAACATTGTTTCATCATTTTATGTTTTACAATAATTATGTCGTCGAGTAGTGAAGAATATGTATATTGCCTCTCTGTTATAATAAAGACCGTTATATAGTCTCTCCTATCACGTTCAGGAGGGATAACCTGTGAGAAAGCAGTTAATAATCCTCTCAAATATTTTTTTACGACAGAAGAACACTCTTAAAAATAAATATTTATTTAGCATTTTATGCAATTAATCTTTTAATCCTCTGAGAGAACTTTGCTTTCCGTCAGCATGGCTGATGCTAACCTCCAGAAGAACTCACTACGCCTTCTCGCGCTCACGTTTTTCGCTGGCATGAAGTGGAAAGCTTATATTGAATTGTTATATGTCTGCTGCTAGGAAAGATTATTCCCCATGTTGTGCTAGACAATTTTTCTCGTCAGAATATATCTTGCACATTTATAAGTCTACCATTCGTCTACGCATTGAATATGACTGTCACATCTGGACTAGTGCTTACAAAGAAGAATCTGCAATGTTATCGGGCCTGAACTGGCACTTCGGCTTCTGTCCTACCACCGGAATGTAGCTATCCTGTACCCTTTCTATAAGTATTTTCATGATAATATTTCAGATGAGCTTTTTTTTCTTTGGTACCTAGACTTTAAGAATTTAAGCGTAGTCTGGAATGCGGAATGAGGAAGGAAGGCTTGAAGAATCTGATACTCAAAGGTCGGATAGAGGGAAAGAAAGACAGGAAAAAGCAACGCGTGACATACTTGATGGACTTAAGCAAGTAGATGACAGGGCAGGGTTTGGGAGAAATAACAAGAGAAAAGGTGTAAAGAGCTACAAGGGATAGGAAGATGTGGAGAGCCATGATCTCCTACGTCCTGAAGGGACACGGCACATAGAAGGTGAAGAGGAGAAGAAGACTGCACTGGCGGCAAGTTCTCATCAATTTATGGTTGAGTTGGCTACATGTAACCATAAGTTTTATGCTAATGATTTCTTCTCTCGTACTTATCGCTTGTGAAACTCTCTTCCAGCTTCCCATTTAAGTTTGATCTTCAGAAATTTAAATGCCATGACAATCGTTATCTTCTGCCGTCTCAATTCCAGTCCTTTAATTGTATTCTCTCCTTAATAATGTTTTTCTGTTTCTCATATTCTTTTACACTCGGTTAACCTTTGCAATTTAATCGCTTTATTGCCTTGCTTGTGTTGAAATGATCAGAAAAACTCATCTTATCGAAATGCTTAATTGGACACAATCACATATGCCAGCAGATTCGTCAAAAGCTAAGAAAAGAAAATTGTACGCACATTTATATTCAGGTATTTCAGTTGCATAGATACGTCATGCGAGCGTTCTTCAATGTGTCTCGTAACTGTTTGTTTTGACAGAGCAATTTTGTCGATTTTCCTTTCGATATTTTTATCACCAAGATATCTTGCAAATACTTGAAGACAAGGATTAATTTCTCCTCCATCTAGAAAAAATAATTTGGTTTATTTTTGTTTGTTCTTTTCTCCTATTTTATTTTATGTTGTATTTGTTTATGTTACCGGTTCTAAAACAATCTTGCAAGATGCCTCAGTCATTGCCACACTTTCACAACCATTTTTAACAAATATATTTTATCATTTTTTCTTCCTTCCTTTTTCTCCATCGCGTGTTCTCTCTATAACACAGATCCAAAGCACTGACTTCACTTTTCTTTCTATTTACGTCTCAGTTTAAGATCATGTTTTCTTTTCTGAAAAAAAAAAAAAAAAAAAAAAACATTAAAATTTGATATTTTAGTCTCAGTTATTTCCCCTTAGTAACTCAACTTTTTAAGTTTTTGTCCACCTCTGCTAACAATTTTATCTCCTTGGCTACTGTTCACTTCACTTAATGCTTTTATCCACTGGGCCATATGCCCTTCGGGACAAATGACTGAATAGACAAATGCGTAGGCTGAAATAATCCAGTTACTTATCCAAAGGGTTATGAGTTCAATACCTGGCCAGACCGTACTGAGCATCCGAATGAGAAACAGAAACAGAAAGTCAGAGGAACATAGAGAGTAAAACAGAAACATGGAGAGTGATATAGAGAGACAAAAAGAGAGTGCGACACAGAGAGGTATTCAAATGGGGTGGGGGTCATCTAAGATAAAGGCAGTTGGTTAAAGAGAGATATTAAATCATTTTCCTGACCTATCTAGCTGTTGAAAACATTTCAATATATTTAAGTGTTTTCTCCCTTCAGAACGTAAGCATCATGGCACTCCACAATTTCCTGCCCGTAGCTCTTAATAAATTTTGCCTTTTTTCATTTCTCTTAAACCTTGTTTCGCCATCCATTTGCTCAAGCTCGCTAGGTAGGCTATGCGTCGTTTTCCTCTGACTTCTTACTTTCAATCTGTCGTGTGAGTATCTTTTTTCCAAGCCCTCTTTCCTCGTTATGTGTTTTAGAAATTTCAAATGTCACTTTTCAATGCTAAGTATAAGTTTCCTTTTTGTTTCTATTTCTATAAAATTTCGTTGTTGTTAGCATGGTATCCTTAGCTTCCTTTTGTATAGCCATATTTCGGTTGCTTCAAATCTATTCTTCATCTTTGAGGAGATTTTACAGCATTCTCTGCCATAAAGGAGAACATAGATCACGTAAGAGTTCAGTACTGTTTTCTTTGTTTCTAACGATTTGTTTTTGTTTTAAATTTCTGCTTGGCTTTTGAAATAGATTTTTGGCTATCTCGTTGCTCCTTGGGATTTCAATGCCGCTCTTTCCGTCCTCTGTTAACACATCCTAAACATTTGAATACGTCACTTTCCTTATTTTAGTGAATTAAAACATCTCTCAGTAAATCCGTGTAATTTGCACGAATCCTGTTTGTAGTTTTTAAGCTTTAAAAATGTAATTTTTCACAATTTACATCTTTTTTTTTCTTTTATTCCTAACGCCTCATGCGCCGGTTCTCTTTCGTATTGCGATTTATCACATTCAGTTACGTATCGCAATGTCAGTTCACTCTACAAATGCTGCTGATACCATGCAACCCAGTACTATCTGCTGCATGTTTGGTGGCTCATCAGCGACTAAACTAGTTATCCTACCAAACTTTTCCGATAGGTTTGATTTTATTTGTTTTGAGAGAATACATGATGGAGAAAAAGGAAGAAAATATTATAAAATATATTTGTTAAAAGTGGTTGTGAAACTGTGGTAATGACTGAGGTATCTTGCAAGATTGTTTTAGAACCAGTAACATAAATAAATACAACATAAAAATACTAGCAGTATAGCCCGGCGTGGCTCGGGTGTAATGAAAGCTTTAAAACTAATCCATGGTCCTGGGGCTCAGACTCTTTGGACGTTGGTACGAAAGACTAAAAAGCAATAGTTGTTTCCAGTTAAAGTGAAACCGTAGACTGAAAGAAAAATGAATGGATGTAAGTCAAATTTTGATTTCCTGGTATCGATATCAAATACGTTTTTTCATCGTAAACTGAATTTTGAAGTCTATATAAGTCCTCCGAGTAAATGGTATCATGGCTGAGACTAAAAACTACAATTATACCTACTTAGAGCCAAACCCGAAGCAAAAACTAAAATAAAAGGGCTGAAAATACACTGCTCAGAAAAAATTAGAGGAACAGTTCGAAAACACATCAGATCTAAACAGGAGAAAAATGATCTTGAATATCTTTCCTGATAAGTAGGTGATATATTAGTAACAAAATGATGCCACATAATTTGATAGAAATGAAAATGGTCACCCTGTAGAGGGAGAAAATCAAAGACACCCCAAAAATAAAAGTGAAAAAAATGATGCAGCAGACTGGTCCATTTTGCCAAAATGTCATTTAGAAACTCAAGATGATTCTCGGTAGTTTGTGTGACCCCCCACGTGCCTGTACGCATGCCTGACAACGTCGAGGCATGCTCCTAATGGGACGACGGATGGTGTCCTGTGGGATCTCCTCCCAGATCTGAATTCGGGCATCACTGAGCTCCTGGACAGTCTGAGGAGTAACCTGGCGGTACCGGATGGAACTAAACATAATGTCCCAGAGGTGTTCTATTGGGTTTAGGTCAGGTGAACGTGGGGGCCAGTCAATGGTATCAATTCCGTCATCCTCCAGGAACTGCCTGCATACTCTAGCTACATGAGGTCGGGCATTGTCTTGGACCAGGAAGAATCCAGGTCCCACTGCACCAGCATAGGTTCTGACAATTGGTCCAAGGCTTTCGTCCCGATACCTAATAACAGTCAGTGTGCCATTATCTAACCTGTAGAGGTCTGTACGTCCATCCAGGGATATACCACCCCAGACCATCACTGACCCACCACCAAACCGGTCATGCTGAATGATGTTGCAGGCAGCATAACGTTCTCCACGACTTCTCCAGACCCTTTCACATCTGTCGCATGTGCTCAGATTAAACCTGCTCTCATCGGTGAAGAGCACAGGGCGCTAGTGGCGTAGTTGCCAATTCTGGTGATCTATGGCAAATGCCAATCGGGATCTACGGTGCTGGATAATGAGCACAGGGCCCCCTACAGAACGTCGGTCCCTCAGATCACCCTCATAGAGCCTGTTTCTGATTGTTTGGTCAGAAACATTAATACCAGTGACCTGATCATTTTGTATGGCTCTGGTAGTGCTCATCCCGTTCCTCCTTGCACAAAGGCGCAGATACCGATCCTGCTGCACGTTTAAGGATCTTCTACGGCCCTGTCCAGCTCTGGAATAACTACCTGTCTTCTGGAATTTCCTCCATGTTCTTGAGACTATGCTGGGAGACGCAGTAAATCTTCTTGCAACGGCACGTATTGATGTGCCATCCTGGAGGAGTTGCACTACTTGTGCAACCTCTGTAGCGTCCAGGTACCGCACCATGCTATCAACGTTGATCCAAGACAAATGAAAAACTACAGCAGTAGAAAGTCAGTCAGTAAAAAATCAGCCAAAAGAGATGAGAAGGAAAAATGAGTATCAATGGCCTCAACCATTCCTGTTTTGGGGAGTGTCTCATTGTTGCCCCTCTAAAGCACCTGTTGTTGATTTCATTAACAATAAAGCAGCTGAAACTGATTAACAACCCCCCTCTGCTACTTAACTGACCAGATCAATATCCCAAAAGTTTGACTGATAGGTTGCTATCAGTCAGTTAAGTACCATACGTGAAACACGCTTGGGAGATCAAGTCTCGAAAGAAACATGATTGATTAGGCAGAAGATTATCCCGCAGTAGGTTGCCATTGCTTTCTGTGGTAGACTGGTTGCCAGCCAATCCTATAGAACCCAATCTGTCCTGTTATTTAATTCATAACAGGAAGGAATAGACGGATTAATACCTTTCCCAATGGTATTTGCGCGTAAGTGAATGCAATGAATTCAACTGGAATTCGAACTCGGCTCCCCGATTTCTCGTTCCGAGCCGATATCCACTGCACCACAGTTGTTATACTCTGATTAAAAAGTGTTCCTCTAATTTTTTTGAGCTGTGTATATTGCCCGTCTTTTTTTTTTTTTTTTTTTTTTTTTTTTTTTTTCTATGAAAATATATTGTCGGTCATTTTTTTTCTAATGTATTTTCATATTTCATATTTTCACCCAAATTTGGAGGGGCTCCCCATTTGGAACCCTAACCTTGGTTCAAGATAGACTTTGAAACAACAGTAATTAAGGGTTGGTTCCACGCTTCTCTGAACCTCCCAATCAGAAGCCTTGCTGCCGGAAGGCAGTTATCGACATACCCAGGAAAACTGTCTGATAGAGAAAGTGGCCAGACACTCAGTAGGATTAAAAAGAAAACCTGTCAAAACACCAGTGAACCTTCTTGTAGTGTCAACATCTATCTAAAAGAATGAGCCCTATAGCTATGGATACAACAAACGGCATCGCGACTCTTCACAACTCCCTATTCATTGTGACTCTTAGCAACATTTGTCTTTTTTACTGAAATCAATTGCTCCTACATAGGAACCAATGGCCACGTGAGCATCGAACTCATTAAACAATAGTAATGTTTTGGGAAACATGCTAATTAATTCTCCTACAGTGTGACACTCAAAATAGCGGTTTTAATATTTCAGTTAGCCGCTCGTATCTGGGTATGCCTGTCTACTATGGGAGCTAACTAATCCCTGTTATAGACGCCTGCTCAGGTACATAGGTTCAAATCTTAGAGAGCCGACCTGTCGCTTACACTGCAGCTATACTGAGCGTACCTTATTTACAGTTGCTGAGAGAGAGAAAGAGAAAGAGAGAGAGAGAGCATAATATTAAACAAGGCCAGTAATCAAACCATTAGTCACGATGACTTGTGACTCTGTAATAGTACAATCAGCTCTCAAACAGTTTCGTCTACCAGAATTCGCTCAACAAACTTGAGCAAACACATGGTATTGTTTTCGGGTGCTTTCGAACGATGTCCAGGTCGATATTGTCAAAAACGTCACCTCCATTTTCGATGACAAAATTAGAACACGGGAACTCATTAGTCGGAAAGATAATGTTCAAACTACACGCCTACGCGGTTGTCGGCTAAAGACGTTTAGTAAAATAGCCAACTGTTTCTTCGTGTCTACGACTACATGTTGGTCTGAAGTGAATTTCCAGTTATGATAAGGTTTTTGTTGAGGTCGTTAGCGTTTATCAAACATCCATCAGCTTACAAATAGGTTCAACTAACAAGCCTGCCTAGAATATCATTAATTTCATTAGGAGGGGTAAACTATAATGCACGATACCTTGGCCATCAGAAAAAGAAACGGATTTCGATATATAAAGTCACGAGTTTATTCAACTGAAGAGAGTCAATTTTATACTCGAAACACATGTAGCGACACAAATGCCATTATGGACACTTAATATATCATGCAAAAAGCAAGTAATATTAATAACAAGAACAACAATAAATCTACACTTGAAACAAAACTTTCACGGCTTCTCGCACCTTTTTCTTCTATGCCAGTTTCTCCCGTTGGAACAACCACTACTTCTGTTTTTAATATATATATATATATATATATATAGAGAGAGAGAGAGAGAGAGAAAGAGAGAGAGAGAGAGAGAATTAATATAAGTAAAATATTTGTCACTTAGCTGATTTATGTTATCATCAGCATCCCGACTCAAGAGTTTCGTAGACGAAGCCTCCGGGAATCACTCCGTCCACTCGTCTAGGGTATCATCAATTGAATTCTTACAGTTCTCGATGTTTCTTTTATATGCTGTTCTCACTGGTTCAAGTTTTTTTTCTTTTTCATAGTGTATCGCATGCGTGCGCCCGTGCGCCCATGCGCCCGTAAAAGTGGTCACTCAGTGGAAAAATGGGGATTGTCTGTTTTCTGCTTGAACGCAGTCTCTCTCTCTATATAAAGACAGAAATCTAAGCAAGATATATAATAATAATAATAATAATAATAATAATAATAGCAAAACTAGTATTAATCAAGATATAATTTAAATCGTCTTATATAACCCACCGAGAACAAACTCGGAGAGAAAAAAGGGGATGCAAAAAAGTACATGAACAAAAAGTCAAGCACTTGTAAGAAAGAAAGAAAAC